>CM062364.1:18015093-18070314 GCA_031216115.1 Senna siamea
TTGCTTGTTTATGTTGCATTTATGTTATGTTAGCATTGTGCATATATAGTTGCATGAGTGCAAGAATTGGATTAGAAATGAGTGAGAAAATTGACTAGAATGAAGAAAAGGACTAAAATGAATGGTGGAAGAGTTTAGGTATGATAATTGCAATTTAGGCCAAAAGCATTGCATGTAGCTAGCGAATTTTGTAAATTACTCTGGATTAATGGAGTTAGGGACAAAATGGGAATTTCTCTCATATAGTTTGAAATTTTACCAAGTTGAGACCAAATGATAAAAAAATTTGAATGTATGCAAGTGTCAAAATACCATTATAAATAGGGGTAGGAGGTGGACCCGTTCATTCCAAAGCTTAGACTCCCATTCTAGAGAGAGAGAAAGTGTGTGAGGCTTGAGCTAGAGAGAGAGAAAGCTAAAGGAAAGAAGCGGTGTGAATCTCTCAATTCTAGCAAGATTTGAAGTTAGAAAAGTGATTAGGAAGGCATATACTAACTTCCAATCGGCATCATACATCAGTTAAACACTAAATTAAGGTAGAATAATAACTTGACCCCTTTCTTTTCGAAGTTTCTTTGTTCATATTACCCAAATTTGTGAAATTGAACTTTGTTTGAAAAAAAAAAAGGGATTAGAAAACTACATTCTTATTGTTTTTAATCACTATTGGATGTTTTCTTAGCAGATTGAAAATACTTGTGCATGCTTAAAATTTCTTTTGAAAATGGGGGTTTTTCGGTTTGAACAAAAAATGAATTTTAATCTCAATTTGGACAAGATTACATGATGTTTTAGGCTATTTTCTTGTGTTAAAAAGTTGCTAAAGTTTTATCAATTTCAAAATGGGTTTAGAAACAAGTTTTAGATTGAAATTTTTGGGTCAGCGATGATTTTATAAAACATGTGAGCGAAGCCCTTGAATGCACGAGCGCCCGATCGATTATAACAGTCATTTATCATACTCTTAAGATGCCAAATCGTTATATAGAATGCTAGCGATCCAGCTAACGCAAGACACCTTTTTGAAAGTGCGACTTACGTGTTCTTTATTTTTCCCAAAATACCCGAAGCAGAAGCGGTGTTTGATTGCACTTAACCGACCAGCCATTAATTGTCGGGCCCAACTGATGAAGCTTCTTGATCATTGCAGGCACCTAACGAGTCAGCTGCCACGGCTCATTTGTTTGGAATTTTGAAACTTTGGACAAAAATGCAATCCAGTTAACTTGCAGTGTGATACCAGATTATTTGCCACGCTTTTGTGATAAGAAAAAGATATGGACTTAATGAATATTTACAGGACGATATCTAGCCCAAACTAAACCCGAACTAGAATTAAACTCAAATTTCAAGCAAGAGGTAACATATATTTTGAAGATATAAATGAGAAAGAGAATGAAAGTGATAAGAAAGTAAAAAGGAAAGAAAAGAATGCATAAGAAGAAATGAAAATTTTATTCTTAATATATGTGTTTGTGGTAGATAGGTTTATATCTACAAATAGTATGATTGTTGGTATGGAGCAGTGATCGGACATTAAGCGATTATCATGATAGTTGTGAATTGTAAGGATTAGTGACTTTAATGGCCAATGAAAATGAAAAAATCACATATTTAGAATTTACAAAACTATAGTATGCTTGATTCACCCATATATATATGTTTATGAATAGTGTTTTGAGGGACGGTAGTATGTACTGTGTAATGTTGTGAGACCGAGGAAGTTGGGAACCTTATGGTATTTGCATCCATTGGAGTACACTCCCGAGAATGTACACAAATGTTATATGTAGTAGAGAATTTGCCCGAGCATAAGTTGCCGAGTACATAGTCGAAGAAAGTATGGAGAAGCGGAGCATATGTTGCGCCTCAGATTTCTCTTATTACTTTGCAATCATATGATGATTATTGGTAGAGAGCCAATGAGAAGTGCTTTTCATTTCCTTATTGCTCTTTATGTTATAATGAAAGTTATATGAATGATGCTATGTTACCTATATGCTTTGATGAATTGATGAGATATGTACTATGAGTTAGAGTTTATGCATGCTGAAGTATGAAAGTTAAATGGAGATGTTATATAAAGATCACCTAATAGATGTAGCATTGTTTTTAGTGAAAAAGAAATGTTAAAATTTTTTGTATGAGTTTACGATTGGTACAAACTAGCTATTTTGAAAAAATGGTTATTCAATTCTCTTTGAGATGTATTCTCATGTAAAAAATATGCTGGTTTGTATCAGGATGCCTAGAGTTCCGAGATAGTCACTAGAAGTAGATTTGGAAGTGGTGGAGATCACAGCTTCTTAAGGGTATTTTTCCTATGATTCATGAAGTGTGGGTTTGTGTATATATGGGAAGTTTCTCCCACACCTTGAGGATGTAAGTTTTAGGAAAAGTTTTGATATGCTGCCTCATTACCACTGAATCAAACTATGTAATATTTTTGAGTAAGGATAAGGAGAATAGTTTTGATGTATAGAGATATGGCCATATATGTATTAGGATATGTGAGCTAGGGAATCCACTAGTGTATTTTTGTTAAATGGGTATGAGTGGCTTGGCTAGGCTTGTTGTCTCCTTACACCCTAGCTAACACTCTCACATATCCATGGATATATGTCTAAATAGAATGATATGTCTATATTATAAATAAATGTTGATGTATGGATGAATATATCACATGTATTCACATGTATGTTATTTTTAACTAATATGTTTTTATTTTTCGATGAGTAGCGTCTTTAAGAGATCAAGTGTAATGAACCCAAACCAATAATACTAATTATGTCATTTGGTAAACAATTAAGAAATGACTCGGGTTAAGGGAAGTAAGTAATTCACCAATCTTATAGTATATTATTTATATTATTTAATTAACCCAAAAGGAACTATAGGATTTGGGGTTTTACAAAGGAAAGGAGAGTGAAAATCACACTTTGCACTTCCCACTTTCCTTCTTGCATCTCATCATTCCATAGATTTGTTGCATGTGTACTTAGAAGTACACTTACGATTATAACTTATTATGCAGAAGTCCACTTTCGAGTCACGTTAATGGGAGAGGAATGATAATTTCTCTTCTCTCTTTTCTTCTTGGTTGTGTAGTTATATATATTTATATATATATACATTCATATATTTTAAAACTCACATCCTCATCAACTTCAAGTGCATGTGTTTAATTTGCCATAGGATTTATGTGCTTTAGTCTATTCCATGGAATACTTGATTGCATTAGAGAAAGAGTAGGCAATATTGGTTGTATTCCCTTCTTTTCCCTTCTTAGTTGCCTTGCCATGCATATACCTACATTTGTTAAATTTTGGTTTTCTCCTTTGGCAATTAAACTAGGCGACACAAAAGGAAGAATAAAATTAAATTAGACACCTAAATTTTTATGCAATATTACCTTTTAGCACATATTTTTTTCTAGCCATTAAATTATGCAAGCTATTAACCACACTTTATGATAACTCATCTAATTAATTAGGAAACATAAATTTAAGACAATCAAGAGAATATAGGGTGTTACATTTCTCCCTTCCTTAAAATAATTTTGTCCTCGAAATTTATATATATCTCATGGAAATAATTTTGGATACGCTCTGTGCATGTCCTCCTCTTTTCCTAGGTGGCTTCCTGTGGTGCCGTCTGTTCCCACAAGATCTTTACCAGGGGAATGGTCTTATTCCTTAGGGTCTTGACCTTAGTACCAATGATATGTATAGGTTTTGGCTTATAAGTTAGATTATCCTTTATTTTAAATCTTGGCATCAAGTATATGTGAGGGATCAGGTATGTACTTTCTTAGCTGGGAGACATGGAAAACTTTATGAAGGTTTGACAAGTGAGGTGGTCAGGCTATCTAAGTATGCCCGATAGACCCTCTCTTCAATATTTGGAAAGGTCTCATGTATTGGGGACTTAGCTTTCTAGACTTTATAGCCTTATCGATACCAATAGTTGGGGATATCTTGAGAAAAACATGGTTCCCTTTCTTAAATTCTAAGGGTCTTCTCCTTTTGTCGACATAAGCTTTTACATGCATCCTAAGCCTTTGCCATTTTTCGATCATTTTAATCGATCGGTTATGCTACACTAACTTAGGACCCAACAGTTGCCTCTCCCACTTTATACCAACATAATGAAACCTACACTTCCTCCTATATAGGGCTTTATAGGGTGTCATACCTATGCTAGAGTGGAAACTATTATTGTAAGAAAATTCAATCGAGTGGTAGACTCCTTTCCAGTTTCCTTGGTACTCTAAAAACACAAGCCCCTAAGAATATCCTCTAAGTTTTGAATGGTTCTCTCCATTTGTCCATTTTTAGGATGATATACTATACTAAAATTTAACCTAGTCCCAAAGGGTTCAACAAGAGCTCTCAAAATCGGGAGGTAAATCTGGGATCCCTATGTGATACTATGTTAATGGGTACACCATGATGTCTTACTATCTCCTGATTATATAGCTGGGCTAATCTATCCAAGGAGTAGTTAATCTTAATGGGTAGAAAATGAGCGGACTTAGTTAACCTATCCACTATTACCCAAATAGAATCATTCCCTAATTGAGTTCTAGGTAGACCAACCACGAAATCCATTGAAATCTTGTGCCACTTCCACTCAAGAATATTTAAGGGTTGCAACAACCAGGCCAGGTTTTGATGCTTTCAATCTTTACTCTTTGACACACTAGGCACTTAGCTAAATGTTTCGCTATATTTTCTTCATTCCTAGCCACCAGAACCTCCCCTTTAAGTCCTGATACATCTTAGTGGCTCCAAGATGAACAGTGTACTTACTTTGGTGAGCTTCCTCTAATATCTTATCTCTCAGTTCTCCTACCTTAGGAACATAAATTATATCCTAGAAGGTTACCATTCCATATGCTTCTCTTAGGAATTTCTTTGAATCCTTTAGAGACTCTAGGAATTCATCACCCTTCTATGCTTCAGGATTTGGGCCCTAGAGGGTTCTCAATTCTTAACTCACTCCAAGTAGATCTTATTAGGTAACACTAGAGTAAACAACCTCACGTTCCTAAATTTCTCTATTAGGTCTATTTCACTCACCATCAATCGAGCTACATGGAGGGACTTCCTACTTAATGCATCTGCCATAAGGTTTGCCTTTCTTGGATGGTATTTCAGTTCAAAATCATAATCTTTAATGAATTCCATCTACCTCCTTTGCCTCATATTCAACTCCCTTTGGTTGAAGAGGTACTTGAGACTTTTATGGTTGCTAAACACCTCAAACCTAGACCCATAAAGATAGTGTCTCCAAATCTTCAAGGCAAATACTATGGCTGCTAATTCTAGGTCGAGATAGGATAGTTCCTCTCATGCGGTCTTAGCTGCCCTAAGCATAGGCTACTACTACGCCCTTCTTGCATCATCAGTACACATCCTAACCCTTTCTTGGATGCATCATAATACAACTCAAATTTCTCCAAAGGGTCGAGAATAATTAAAACACGTGCAGTGGTCAATTTCTCCTTTAGGGTTTGGAAGCTTTGTTCACATTTCGTGTCCCACACAAATGGAACATCCTTCTGGGTCAACTTGGTCATGGGCATCACTATTTGTGAAAATCCATGAATGAATCGTCTATAGTATCCTACTAAACCTAGAAAACTCTTGATTTCAGTCACAGTAGTAGGCCTTTCCCAGTTTACTACTGCTTCAGTCTTACTAGGATCTATTGATACTCCCTCATCAGAAATTACATGCCTAAGGAACTTCACTTCTTCCACCCAAAATTTGCACTTCTCTAAATTAGCATACAACTGCTTCTCCCTGAGTATCTGCAGCACTATCCTAAGGCGTTGTTCATGCTCCTGTCTATTTTTGGAATACACTAATATGTCATCAATAAACATTACTACGAACTGATCAAGGTAGGGTCTAAAGATGTGATTCATGTAGTCTATGAAAATAGCTAGAGTATTCGTTAGGCCAAAGGGCATCACAAGAAATTCATAATGCCCATACCTAGTCCTAAAGGTAGTCGTAGGTATGTCCTCATTCCTAACCTGATTTGATGATACCCAATCTCAAATCAATCTTAGAAAAAGATAGTGGCCCTTTTAGTTAATCGGCCGGTCTTCGATTCTAGGGAGAGGATACTTATTCTTTATAGTCACCTTATTTAGCTACTTGTAATCTATACACATCCTCATACTCTCACGTCACCTTATTCATACCTATAAAAAGTTCTAGATAGTGTTGCCTTATTTCTTCATCCTTCTCTCCACATCATTTCTGAGTCACTACATCTGCCATAATACCTTAACCAAGGGAATTACTTTATTTTGAAGTTGCTTAGTGTTAAAGTCTAGGATTTGGATAAGAGTAAATTCATAAGTTAAATTTTCCTTCACTATTATAGGTTGATTCCCAATACATGCGTGGGATCTAGGATGTATTTTTGGAGTTACAAGTGTGATAGGTAGGGAGATAGGGCTATTTAGTAGGCTCTTGGGTGACTCTTTGCGAGTATCTAGGAATAGTCCTAAGAATCATGGACTTAATTTCTTAGTCCTTATTTGTCTACTAATACCTTTAGTAGGCGACACTCTTAACAATACATGATCTCTCTCATTAAACTCCAAAGGTATCCTTATCCTATTGGCATAAGCTTCCTGCCTCTGTTGTGCTACCCTCATCTTCTCCTAATCACTTGATTTGATTAGTGGTCTCTACACAATCTCTGGTCTTATCGAGGTGCTCTCCATTATTTCTTCCCAACTAAGAGCGACTTACAACTTTTCATGTCTGAGGCGGCATACGATGCCATACCTATTGTAAAGTGATAACTATTATTATAAGCAAACTCTATTAGGGGTAGGTACTTATCCCAACTTCCTTTCTGTTCTAGCACACATACCCTTAACATATCTTCCAAGGTTTGATTATCCTCTCAGATTGTTCATTGGTTTGAGGATGATAGGTAGTGCTAAACTTAAGTTGGGTTTCTAATGCTTTCTGTAGGGATTGCCAAAATCTTAAGAGTGAACCTAAGGTATCGTTCTAACACTATACCTAATGGCACCCATATAACCTTACAATTTCTCTAAGGTATACTTGAGCTAGCTTTTCCATGGAATACCTAATCTTAATAGGCAAGAAATGAGTAGATTTGGTCAATCTATCCACTATTACCTAAATAGAATTGTAACAGGTTGGTGTTCTAAGTAGTCCAACTACCTATGGTTACTGCTCCCATTTCCTTTTCGGTATCTCTAGTGGCCTTAATACTCTTGTAGGTCTTTGAGGCTCTATCTTAACTTGCTGACAAGTAAGATAAGAATTCATATATTCGCAATGTCCTTTCGCATACCTGACCACCAAAAATTCCTTTTTAGGTCTTGATACATCTTGGAAATACCTGGATGAATGGTATAGTGGCTTTGATGAGCTTTTGCTAACACTTTGTCCCTTAGTTCTGATGGTTTATAATTACTATCCTTTTCCAATACAACAACACTCCATCAGGGACTAGCCCAAAATTATGTTGGTTTATATAGAATCCCAATGATTTATCCTCTAGTTAGGCTTGTCTAAATCTAACTCCTCAAATCACAACCTATTAGGAAGTCACTCATCACTACTCTTGAGAATGAAATTACATAGAGGTGAGATTCCTAAAGTCCTCAAGTAATCTCATCTCATTTATCATCAAATTGGCTACTGCAAGGTTCTTGCTTAATACATCGGCCCATCACATTAGCTTTCCTACATGATACTTCAACTCAAAGTTAAAGTCCTGCAGATACTCTACCCACCTTCTCTGCCTCATATTTAATTCTTTTTTTTATCAAATAAGTACCTAAGGCTCCTGTGATCACTAAAAATCTCAAATACTGACCGTATAGGTAATGTCTCCAAATCTTTAGGGTAAATACTATGGCTGACTAATTTCAAGTCATGGGTGGGATAGTTTTCATCTATGAGTTTAAATTGTCTAGATGATTAAGCAACTACTCTACAGTCTTGCATCAAGATGCATCCTAAGCCTTTCCTTGATGCATTTGTGTAAGCTATGCTTGACTCTCTAGGGGTTTTGGGATTATTAGCACTGGAGCTATAGTCAATTTCTCCTTCAGAGTTTGGAAACGATGCTCGCACTGCTCACTCCATTCAAACTTAACTCCCTTCCTAATTAGTCGGATTAATGGTAGGGTTATCTGGGAAAACCCTTGTATAAACTTCCTATAATAGCTTGCCAAACCCAAGAAACTCTTAACTTCAGTGATCATCCTCAATTGACCCCAATCTAATACAACTTGTATTTTCTTAGGGTCTACTTAGAAATTCCACATGATCCAAGAACTTTACATCCTCTAGCCAAAACTCACACTTCTCTAACTTTGCATATAATTGCTTTTCTTTCAACATCTGGAGCACCATGTTAAGATGTTGTGCATGTTATTCATGAGTCTTGGAATAGACTAAGATGTCATCTATGAATACTACTACGAATTTATCCATGTAGGGTCAAAAAATTCTATTCATATAATCCATAAAGATAGTAGGGGCATTGGTCAGTCTAAAACACATCACTAGAAACTCATAATTACTATACTTGGTGCTAAATGCTATCTTAGAGTATCCTTATCCCTAACCTTAATCTAGTGGTATCTCGATCTTAAGTCTATTTTAGAGAATCTTTATTCGCCTTTCAAGCTGATCAAGCAGGTCATCTTAATGGTTTGTAAAGAGGTAAGTTCAGCTTTCCCACACGCATCAGATATGAAAAAGTGTATAACACCCGAATCAAGCAATACTACCAAGGGAAAATTATAAATCTTACCTCTACCCTGCGTTAATCCGAGCGACTTGTCAACATCGACTCTGTCTAGAGTAAAGACTCTCCTCGAAGCCTGTGGTCTTAGCCTACCTAGATTTTGTTGGTTTCCACTAGTTGGATAGTACTTTGCATAGTGTCTTATACCTTCACATTTGTAGCATCTTATCGGTGTTTGATGCCAATAGAGTTGTTTCCTATACTTTATCCCACATTTAGGGTAGTTAGCAGTTTTTAGATGTTTATTGCTGCTTGACGACCCTTGTTGTGGTTTAAAATTTCCACCCTTCACGTTTAGATTTTTAGCTGGTTGTTTTTGCCTAACTTCAGTTCTCTAATTCATATTCTACCTTTCCTCCAGATTCTTACTAAGGATTTGGCATTTGTTTACTAGCATCGCGAAGTCCCTTATCTCCATCGGGGCTATCTATGTTCTCATCTACAAGTCCTACCTTGCCTTCAGTTAGCTTAATTTCTAGGCTTCATCATAATGTAGCCTCAAATAGGTGGAGTATCTAGCCTGACTCTTCAAACTTAGCTAGGTACTCTTTAAATAGCCTACCCCCATTATGCGAGGCTGCGAATTCAGTTTCCTTGGCTTTGTCTCTCACTCTCAGGAAATATTTCTCGGGAAAATCCTCTTGAAAGATTCACATGTAGTGGAGTGCCTCTCTCTCCATAAGCTATTTGGCCTACTCCACCAATGTTCTGCCTCTCCCTTTAGCGTATATGTTGAATAAGTAACCTTTGTTCATCCGTACTATTCAACAATTGAAAGATCTTCTCCATCTCTTTCAACCACCCTTCCACAGCCATCGGCTCACATGTGCATGAGAACGCTGGTGGTCCTGCCCTTTGGAACTCAATCCGACCTTGGTATATCTAGTTGTTATTTACATTATTTCCATCGTCATGGTTACGACATTCCCTCTTGGTGTTGTCTCATCACATTGGCACTAGCAACAGCTTGCTCTTTTATTGTATTTGCAATCATTCAGAAAGACTCCATCATATCCCTTAGGTCATCATTCCTGCTACTACTTTCCCTGTACCTTCTATTGGTGCCTTTGCAAGAGTTTGTCATAGATTGCTAGTACAAAAATTGAAACCATTAGTTTTAGTAACAACACCTACCTATGGCCACGTGGTCATCCTAATATCTCAATTGTTGATCATGATCCTATATATTTCAAAGTCAAATAAATTTCCAAATCCTAATCTTTGCAAACCTAGTTAATACAAATCGATTTAAATCCTCAATCACAACCGAGGTGAACTTCGTGGCTGAGCTATAATACCACCTTTGTAATGACCCCTTGTCTTACTTTAAATATTTCAATAAAATCTATCACGAAGCTTAAAGATTATCTCAATAAAAAAATTTTCCTTCTTCCCATATTAGGGAACATCAGAAGGCCACTACTGGTTGAGAGTAACCCAAATAGGCTCTCCTCATAGTCCATTGAAATTCCACTCAACCACATCTGCTTGCTAACATTTATAATATCATAATATATTAGCACATACTACTCTGGAATATAAATTCTAATAGCCATTCAGTGACAATTTAGATATGCTATACCCAAAATACTCAATCTATACATACATCAACCATTTAACTCCACAATTCTTCAGATTCATTATACAAATTCTAAATCCAAGTTATTAAATACATATACAATTCATAAGCCTACTACAACTCCAACATAGCACTATACACTTCTAGCATTACCTAGTAGCCTTGGCATTCCTCCCATGCCTAGCTATCTCCAAGGCATCCACTGTTCACGATCATCGAGCAAACAACTTAATGAGATTCTGAATCCCGATGAGCAATTTACACATTTATGACTTTCAAAATCAGTTGTATACTCAATTGTGTCAAGCCTGAAAACATCTTCCCATAATTTGGTTCAATAATGAGTGAATTACTAAATACTTTTATACTTATAATAAATATAGGAAATAAAGGAATAGCATTATAAATCTAAAAAATCATACTTAAAATCATGCCTAAAAATTCTCATATATTAATTTCTCACACATCTCATATGATTAATCATCTCTAGTTGCATGCCATTTTATCTAAAAACATGGTTTTGGTTGGATGTGATATGTAACAACAATCACCCAAAAACAATGATGTCCTATTTTGTGAGTGTGATTTGTAACACCAATCACCCACTGAAGGACAGGCGAGAGCCAACTTCCAGGGCGTTCCCTGACATGTGCACATTGCTTGTCTCATCCTCATGTAGTCTATACGGCAATTGTAACACCCCGTATTTTCTTAATTAGTTTAAATTAATGTTTCCTCAGTTAATGGGATAAATTGCTTGCATTATTTAATATTTAGAATAAATGTACTAAAGGGTGACACTTTCAATTCCTTGAGATGCATGCATAAAATTTTGAGTGTTTAACTTTATCCTCTTCCTCCTTCATTTAACTAGCCGAATAGGCACCTCATGGAGTAGATTAAGATATGTACTCAATTTAAAAAATAAATATATACAATCACATGGCTAGGAACATGTGGAATTGCAAGGAATGTATAACAATTTAATATACACATAAATGCACATGTGTAATTGGGAGTGGGGTGCAAAAAGGGGCAACTAAATCAATATATGTGTGGGGACCACAGGAAACCAAAAGTGTAGAATTTAAAACATAAATGTATAATATACAATGTTGCATTGTGAGTGGCATGTTTCCTCTTCTTTTCTTCTTTCGGCACCACCAAGTGAGAGAGTTAAGTATGCATGAGTGTGTGTCTTGCATGGAAGGGGGATTTCGTGAAGTGAGAAGGGAAAGGGCGTGCAGCAGTGTTAATTAGGAAAAAGAAAAAGTTAAGCAAGGAGCTAATTAGCATGAACTACACTCACATGGCTAGGGAAGAAGAAACATGTGAGGCTAGATTTCCTTCCCTTGACCTTTCTTTTAAGCAATCGAGTAACCAAGAAAGACAAGGAATTAAATATATATTTGTGTGTGTATGCAACAAGAAAGCCTCACAAGTTCACAATATAAAAGGATGCCATTTGTGTAATGACACAATTCAAAGGAAATAAAGCAATATGTGTGGCTTGTGGGAGGAGAAATTTGTGATCTCCTTCCCTTCTCTCCTTACGTGACCAAATGGATAAGGGAAAAGGGTGCAGAAATTTTTCTAAATTAAGCATACATCTAGGAAGGTACACGTGCAGCCATAAGAATAACAAAAGATGAAGATAGAATATGCATTTCCTCCTCCTCTCCTTTAACTTATCTAAGTAGCTAACCTAAGCTTGCAAGGAAGTGCAAATTGTACTTGTAAGTACACTTGGAGCAGCCATAAAATAATGTGAAGGAAATGAAGGTGGCATCCCATTCCCTTTGGCTGAATAGAAAATGTGATGAGAGAGGGAGGCTAGCATGAAGGTTGGGTTAAGAAACACTAAAGTTGCAAGGAAAATGAGGTGCACTTGGGTTACATGTAATTCTGAAACTTGTTTTATTTTTTCAATACAACATGACCAAGAAGAGTGAGCTTGAAATGACTGAATAGGTTAGGAGGGGAGTGCAAGCAAGATAAAGTGTACTTGCAAGTACACACATAGCTATAAGTAATTAAGAAAAGAGAGAGAGAGGATAGCATCCCCGATCAAACAAACACAAGAGTGCATGGGAATAAGGTTTGCATTGAAGGACAGACCTTGCGTAGAGGTGGAGCCTTGCATGAACCTCCCTCCTTCCTATGGCCAAATGGATAATGTGAGGGACAAGGGAATGGTCTTCACTTAGATTATGCATGAGGCAATTAGAAAAAAAATGAAAAATAGGAGGGACACCTAAACTACACGTGATGCCTATTAGCTAAGAAAAGAAAGAAAAGGGAGAGAACATTTTGAGGAAGGGAGCAGCCCACAATTGAGGACACACATACCACCCACATTCGGTCAAGGCAAGGAGAGAGAGAGTTCTAGCCGAAGAAAAAGGAAGCAAGGTGTAAGAGGGAGTTCAAAAGAAGGGCTAAGATCATCCCATCCTAGTCATCTTTGAGGTAGGTTAACAATTTCTAAATTTATGTTCCATGTTTTAGTATATGCCATCACCATGCTTTTACAACTTCCATGGAACATTATTGTTTTCCCTACATTCTTGATGAAATGAATGTTGTGTTGGCTAAGCATGTATGATGGATTAGGATGTTGGTTGATAGGATGAAATGAATATTGTTGTTTATGGGAGAATTATGGTTAGTTAATGATAGTTGCATGATGAGCTATGGTTGAATATGATAGAAATGGAATTATGATTTTGAAAACCATTTTTCTCCATAAACTTCCCTTGGCCAAATGGAAGAGGAAAGTTTACATGAAATTGATGTTAAATATTTAGTTTGTAATTGGTGTTAAAATTGGCCCACGAAAGAAAGGGAAGGAAATTTATTGGGGATTTTCTATGTAAAGTAAGGCTTTAGACAAGGCTAGAATAAAAAAAAAAAAAAAAAAGAGGGATGGAAATAATTTTGTTAAATTGATAGTGTGAGAATTTGCCATAACCTTGCAAAACTAAGTAATGTACAATATTCCAATGAAAAGGAAAATATGTTCATTTGTACATTGAAGCTAATTTTTTAAGAGCTAATTTTTAATTGTGTTTTATGGATGTATTAGGAATTGAATAAAATAAGATTGGTGAGATAATTGAAAGTGTTCACCTAGCATCCTATTGTGTAATGTCTAGATGAGGGAATATGTGTTGATTATGGAAAAGAAATTATACCATTTTAATGGTCATAATTAAAGAACGAAGAAGGAAATTAAAATCATAGGACATTCAATTTTCTTGAACTTCCCTTTGGCTAAAACCATGAAACTCTCCTTGAAATTATTAAAATTTATAAGAGAATTATATTATTATTTTTCAAGAATGGAGAATTAAATTGATTTAGGCAACATTGCCATAAATAAAAAAAAATGACAAAAAGTTAAAACGGGATAAACAGCTCTCCATATTCAAACAATTCCAATACGACATAAATGGAGAAATAGGAATATTCTATTAGATAAAGAAAGGGAAACATAGTGAACAAAGGAAAACATGAGCGACCACAGAGAAATTTTATAAAAGTAGCCAAGTGTCCACAAGTGCTCAAGTGTGCACAATCAAGGTATAAAAGTAAGTTTTAAGAATGGAGCATTATAAACTATTTCTTTTTAATTTTCTAATAACATGTATAATTCTATGAGAATATGTTTCACTTGAAAGAGGATATCTATTTGTATTATGTTGACATCTAAAATTTTCATGCAATGCTTGCCAATCTGTATTTATGAATAAGGCTATGGTTTTAAAAAGTGAGAATGTAGAAGCAAATGTTTTGGTGCTTGCACCTAGTACATATTAGTGAGTTTTAAACCACTAAATTGTTAAGCTACTAGGAAACTTGTGTTTCTCATTTATATGATATTATGTACAGGATGCAAACTTGAGCAAAGTCGGGGAAGATAGGAGTTCTTTTTGTCCAACATCTTTTTGCAAATCCTTATTTTAGGGTCCTAATCCTAGATATATTTTTGGGTAGGATTAAGACTATTATTTTTAAATTTGTGTATATATGAAGAGAAGCGGGAAATTGTTAGGAAAATAATATGTGAAGGACACATTCATCCCCATTATTTGTAAAGAGTCTGAGTGACAAGATTGTTGTCTCCAGGCTCTTTATGGATGGGTACTTCTTATATCCTAGTATATGGTCTCGAGAAAGATGTCTTTGGACATTCATTATTGAACACTTATTATTTGTATTGCATGAAGTTTTATGATTTCTGTTGTGCTAAATGAAATTTTAATTTCTGCTGTGCATAAGGTACGATTATATGAGCAAAAGAACCCAAACCTAATACACTTTAATAGAACTTAATGGAATAAATGCTTAGAAGTTAAATATAAAAAGGATAAGAGTAATGTACTGAACTTATCTAATTACAATAGAGAATTTTAATACTAGATAAGGGCATTCTGACAATACATACACATAGTCAACTAATACTCAATGTTATAGGATATTATACTTAAACCAAAACATCACCTCGTATAGGCTATCCACCCTTACTCCTTAAACCTTTCATAAGGTTGTCCTAGTTTAATGAATATTTCCCAACAGATGTAGACCAATTCAATTAGAATAATTAATTTATAAAACAGTCTGCATAGGGAACATTCAACGGCCGTCCCATACCAACAATTGAATGTCCACCTAAGTTAATTAGGTCCTATGGCATATAACTCAATAGCCAAATCTAGCAAACATGCAATGAGCATCTCATACATAGGCAAGTATTTTCTATACTCATATGAAAATCTTAAGTAAATCAATCATGTTCAGCAATCATTCCCATTTAATACACAATTCATTAGCAATAATTCACAACATCAGTTAAAAGTCAGGGGAGTGTAGATTACTTTATCTTTTCTGGATTTTGCTCCTCTTTTGAATAGGATTTTCCTCTTTTACCTTGGGATTGTGCCCAAAATCAATTTCCTGAGGCAAAAAATTCAAGTCTCACACTATTTCCCTTCTATTATACCCTTATGCAAATCCTATCTTAAGGTTTCACTAAGGTTCTCTCTAATTTCCCATTTTTCTTGCTATTTCTTTGGTTTTCTATCACCCTTCATGCAAGATGATGTTTAAACCTTATTCAAATAAAGACTAGGGATTTCCAAGCTTAAATTATGTTTTAAAAACCAATTTTCACCTCAGGGGAGCTAGCAATCGGCTACCAAGAGCTGGCAGTTGGCTGATTGCTCTATGGAAGGCTCAGTTTCGCAAGACAGTGGCCCGATAGTTGACTACCACATGCCTAGCAGTTGACTGGTATAACACCCCTAATTTCATAGCCATATTTAAAATATTATTTATTGAAAAATCCTTTACTTAAGAAACTGGTGTGTTATATACACTTCTATCCTTTATTTCTTACCTGAGTTCTTTAAATATCCATTTATAGTATACATTTCATTAGGTTCGTATCCTTACTCAGGTTTCACATTCAATTATCAATACAGTGAAAGTCTAATAATAATACACCATAATCCATAAAAATTCAGGATAAATTTAAACTTTTTCCTTTACATACATTTACATCCAGTTCAATGTGACAACGTTGTTACATATCTTGAGGATATATGTAGTTTTCTTGTTTACAGAGGGTAAGGAGGCAACAAACCTGCCACTCACACCCTTGTTAACTATTTTCCATAAACCTGATATGTATGGTTTACATATCCATATACTTATATGTATTTCTAGCATAATATATATTATTCCATTTCTTGGTATGGATAGCTAATCCCATACATCTTGTAGTACCATAATGGTCCTAGTCATCGATACATACCGAGAAAATAATGAGAAAATAATTTCTCGGTAGCTACGCATTCCACATTTCATTTACGAGCTATGGTATGTACCCATAGTAATAGATGCGAAAAAAAATTTACATTCCTTATTCTTAAATTCCATCATTTTCTAGGAAATGCTATAAATAAATTAGTCAGATGTATAGGATGAAGTTTATGAGGTATATTAGTAATATATCAGTTATAAAATAAAAACAGTATCAATTTCAGTCATAATCATAGTTCACCTCATACCGTTTAGTACCATAATCAGGAAAGTACATTCATTAAATTTCCATTCAGCTATAGATAATTTAGGAGAAACAACATTTACCATTCATGGAAAACTATATTATTTATAAGGAAAAATAAACATTCATATTTGGCTAAAAGCCATATTTTCAATTCAGAGAGACACAAGAGTATTGAAAGTATAAATTACTCCACATACTACAGCGTGCATGAATGAGATAGCCGCTCTATCAAGTGTGTGACAATTCTGCCACTGGTACATCTGAGGCGTCCCTCAGTGGATCCGAGTACCCATTCACATTCAGTGATCATGTCATAAAGACAGATCTAAGTGGGAATTTCTCCCAGGGTTTAGTCAAACTAAGCTCATGGAATCACTGTTATTCACACAGATCATCTTCTCCCCACTTTATGAGCGGTTCATGATGCCATAGATCACCACAACCTACATCATGGATCATTTCCCAGTATGCTATTTCCTATATATATCAACTAGGATGATTAGGCTTAATCCCATAATTTTGCCAAATTCTAAGTAAATGTCCCCTATTCAATTGGCCATCTAGGTTACACTAACTTAGAATTCACAATCATCACAGTGTTTTGAAATTCTTTCATTAGAAGCGGATTTTCACCATTCAAATTTATGATACAAGCGTGGAATGTCCAAGCAGTAGTCCCCATCTGCAGACAATTGGTCACTCGGTTATAAGCCTATCTACCCTAGAACATATATTGGAATTTCTTCCTCTGTGTTTCTCTTTATTGAACATTCAAATATTTTCCTTCCATTCAATGTTTTCCAATACCATGCTATGTTTTTCCTTATCTATTTCATAAATCAATCCTTTTCTTTCCTCATTCATGATGATACTATCATTCTCACTTTCTAAAAAGAAAACCTTTAAATCTCAATAACAATTCCATTCTTGAATTTGTATAAAAAGGAAGGTTCATTCTTAGTCAAGAGAAATCCTTAAGAAATTTAAGATTTTCATACTTAAAAATTTCTATTTGTCACTCTTGCCATATAATAAGCAAAATAAATTTACTTTTCCTTCCCATTTACACTAAATTCCCTTTTTCACATTTTATTGCATTTAAAGGGTTTCAAAGTTGAACCTTTTCCATTTCCTACTTATTATTCCATTTTCCCCCTTTCTCTCCTAATTATACATACCCAAGGTGTGTATAATCATTGTCTCCCCACACTTAAGCATGCACACAAATTGCTAGAATTGCCAAGATTGCACAAAATATTCATTAAAATTTAATTGCAACGTCATATTATTTCCTTTGTTTACTTTGACCAATTTCATTACATTTTTGTACAAAAATTTTCCATAAATATTTCCATGTCCTAAAATTAGTCAAGTAGGTTACATGGAATTTAATGGAATCATTTTGCATAAAAGTAATTGCCAATTAATCTTGCTTCAACCAAGACACACACACAAAATTTCAACACATTTCCTTCATCAAAAACTTGCATACTCTTAGTCAAGATGAGATTTTTAGGTAAAATTAGGCCTTTCAACCAATTGACATCTATTCTATCCTCCATTGGCCATAACTTGAATTACCAATAAGCTACTTTAAATTTTTTTCAAACAATTTTCCAAATTTCATTTTTCTAGCCATGGCCTAAAGAGGAGTTTTGTGCAAAAATCATCAATTTTCATATAATCATTCCTTTAATCCCATTTTCATCATCTATAAACCATCAATCACCATTTATCCATAACAATCAAGGCAAAACAAACAATTTGGCATGACATTCATGAATTTGGGGTTTAAGGGCAAATGAAACAAAATTGGGAAATGAACATAAACACTTTCATAATTGAAATTAACCATCAAAAACATGCCAAATTTGGAAAATTGAGAATTTTGAGAATTTAAGAATGTAAACTTAAGAACATCACTATTCATGTACTGTTCATTCAGCCATGAAAATCTCAAAAGCTTGGAAAAATCCATTAAAACATGAAATAGTGATGGAAGAATGCTAAGCTACCTTGATTTACAATTTTTAGTGGATAAACCTTGAAGTTTCCTTGCTTTTTCTCCCTTTTCTCCCTTATGAAGCCTATGGTATTTCTCCCTTCCAAAAGCCTTCACGTCGTCTTTGCTAAGGAGGAGAAGAAGTAGTAGTGTGACTTATTTAAAATGGCTAATATGACTATTTTGCCCTTGGTGGCAAAATGACCAAAATACCCTTCACTTTTTCCTTCTTAAAACCTTAACATGTAAGGGTATTTTAGGAATTTTAAAGTGTTTCTTTAGGTAATATTCCCCTTATGTCTTTGTGATGAAATTACCTTTTTACCCTTGGTGTCAAAATTACCATTTTGCCCTTCATGGTAAAATGACCATTTTACCCCTCTTAAGTGCCGAACCAAAATATTTTTTTTTTTGAAAAATTTTGGAAAAATATTCTAGAGGCAAAATCATAATTTTCCAGATAAAAATTAGCCATTTTATCTAATAAATAAATATTTTATTCTTATTTTTAGATAAAATTTTGACCATTTTACCCCTAAATATTTTTCTTCTGACATTCATGACATTGGCACCATTTTCAAACCTCATAAATGTGTGCCATAAATGCACCTCAATTTGCGTGCTTACTATCAGGATATTTTGTGAAACAAGTTTCCTTTCATTTTAGTCCCTAATCATTTCCTTTCAGTTTAGTCCTTCCTTTGTTTAAGGTAATATAAAATAATTTTTGGACTATTTTCCATGTATAAAAATATTGAGTCTAAGATTCTAAGACATACCTGATATCATATAATTGAGGATATTACAACTGGCGCACCTCTGTGTTCAATTCTGGGCTTCATGGTGGCTAGGTCGTCGACTAGTGCATGCCTGACAGTCAACTACTAAGCTGCTGTGTGTAACATTGGGTTTGTGAAGAACACGACAGTCGACTTGTGCATGGTGACAGTCAACTATTCAGTTCTTTGATAGTCCAGAAATGCTAGTTTTCACATAATGTAGCCCAGATTACCAGTCCATAACATCTAAAAATTATATAAGCTTAGTCTCTAATCATTTTTGCACAAAACCCATACATTTTTAGGTCCAAACATCAACCAAATCAGAGAATTTACATGCAAACCAAGTGGAATAAAAACCTAACTTAAAAATTCTAGTTTAAGCCTAGAGATTATCAAATGGAAGCTATAAATCATGCATCTCAGTGCGAAAAATCACTTCCTAACCTCAAGCAAACCTCAAAATTAGTTTATTTACTCAAAATCATAGAAAATCCAAAATGCCTTATTTTTTTTCCTATTTTTATTTTTCCTTCTTAAATTTTGATAGATTTTGGCATTCTAATTGTAGAAAAATCTAGCTAAAAGATGTTTGAGAAGCTTAGTAAGGTATAGATGAGGAATTTCCTACCTCAAATCCAGCTATGGGAGGATTCCACCTTGCTTCCCTTCTCTTTTCTCCTCTACCCATGTTCTTCCCATTCTTTCTCCTTATTTGGCCGGTTCTCTATTTGGTGTGGGGAGTCTAGGAGTATATATGTAAGGAAAGGGTGAAATAGCTAAACTTCAGGGACCTCCTAGAAAAAATAAAAAACTTCACACTGTTGTCCTTCCTATTTCAACCCCCTTTATTTCATTTAAATCTTACTAATAATTCCAACATTATCATCATTATAAAAATTTCTAGGGAGGTAAGTATTACACTTCATATATCTTGGAACATGTATCAAATAGTGTATATGAAATATATATATATGTATTACTTACAAATTCTGCTATAATGTATGGAATTTTATTTATGCTGTGCTAAAGTATGGTAATTTGTGCACAAGAGAGCCCAAACCTGATCAATCAGTAAATTAATAATGGAACTAATGCTCAGGCCAATATTTGAAACATTAAGGTAAAGAATAATGTAACCACTTATCTTATTACATTTTATGACATTGTCATGTAAAGATAAGGGTGTTACACTTTGCATGTTTCTAGGTATTTGGGCCTCTAAAGTGGTTGCACTACTGAATATGACTTGGTAAGCTCTTGAAATAAAAAAGGATACAAACTCAGGTGATTCTAGGCATAAAAACACATAAAATGTTCATAAAATGCACAATTAACCTTAAGCAAAATATGTATAAAATAAAGTACATCAATCATGTTATATGCCATGAAAGGCAATAATATGTAATATCATGGGCACTTTCTAAATAATTCATCTCAAAACATAGTATTATGAAAACATATTCATATATGGGCAAGAAATAACATTGTAAATTAGGTAACAACATACATAAAATACAAGCGATATCTGGCTATATCCAATTCAAATTGGGTAAAATCATACTTTTTAGGAAATAGAAAATAAACCCATAACTTCAATCACTCATTTTAGGTAAATCAATCACATGCACAACCTTAAAAGCATACATCTGACATAGTAAATCATAGAATGCAAGTTTATAGCCCTTGTTTGCATCAAAATACCCAGATTCAAAATTCATACCCAAATTGTTAAGTTTTCTAAAATGAAAAAAAGAGCTAGATTTACTTGATTACCTTGACTTTCTTGTGAGATTTTGTGTGAATTCGTGCATCTTCACTCGATTTTTAGCTTCTCTACTCAATTACCTTGGTTTCTTGCTTGATTCTTCCCTTTCTTGGTCCCTTTATCTCTTTTCTCTTTGAGCTTGAACTTTATCTCTCTCTAGGCTTCAATTTTTGAAGTCTGTCCATCCATTCAACTTATTATACAATAGGCTACTTCCGAAGGAGGAATTTTGGCTAGCATTTGAAAATATTTAACCATAGGTCCTTGAGCACTTTTGCAATTTAAGAAACTTTAGGGACATTTTACCTCTCAATGCTCCTCTTGACTTTTAATTCCCTTAAAATCCCATTTCCTAATTATTCTCTATTTATTTTATTACTTATTCTTTGGGAAAACTTCACTCAAGGTGACACCTTGCTATATTCAAATTACCAAATTGTGCCATTAGCCTTCAAAACTCCATTTCTCAAAACCTAGACATCGTTTCAATATGGTTTTCAACCAATCTCTCCAAGATTGACTTATTTAACTCTAGACGCCAATCAATATCAAACACATGCAATTGAACTACTTGGCGTGGGATCTTCTGATCAAGTAAATCATATTTTCAGCATCATATAAATTGACACTTATTTTTACTAAAAATTATCATATAAATTGACAAATTCAACATCAAGCACTTAAAAAATATCCAAAAAAAAAATTTTACAACTAAATCAACTAAAATAAAAATATAACATTAAGTTCAACTAATTAAAAAATGTCAAGTTCATATTTTCTTAAATCATTTATTAAAGTCTTCATCCATATTTTCATCCTTGTGTGCCATTTTCCTACAAAATAAATACAAAACTTATTATTTGAATAAAAAGCATAAGCCAAATCAATGCAACCATAAATTATCAAGCATAACAGAATATGTTCTTAGGCTAGTTTTATACATCATGTAAGGGTATCATTTGAAATCAAATTATTAGGAAACTTGAGTAACGTGGGGACAGAGTAAGTACATTAATTCTACTCCTACCTTTTCTACTTCATGTAAACATTAAAAAAATTTGTTCTAGTTGTAACGACCCTTCTTTATATACATATTATCAGAGTAATTTGGAAGCATAAAATTCTCTCAAAATTTTTCCTTTCCCTTTTGGGTACTCAGTAGGTCATTACTAGTTGAGTGTAAGCCAAATAGACTCTTCTATTAGTCCATTCAAATTCCACTCAACTACCTTTATCACATAGCATATCTAATACCACAGTCTATACAAGTATGTACTCTGGAATATAAAATTCTAACATATCCATTCAAGAACAATTGAGATATAATTTGAAATAACAAGTGAATTACAATTCCATATTCCATTTTTATCAAACACATGGGAATTTAGCACATTTCATCAAAACTATAGTTCATAAAAATTTATATCAAGTCACAAGAGTATAGGACCATTGTTTTGGTCAAAATCTCATTTTCATAGTGCCTATAATTACATTTTAAACATCATTTGCATATCAATACTCATGTTAATGCAAAAATATCATAAATCAGCATATTTTCATAAATCAATATGCATATCATCACAACATCTAAAAAATCATACTCTGATTGCATCTGTTTCCCAATCTCAAGTAGTCATCACACTTCCTTTTATCTATGTGATGGTCACATTTTCCTTTATCCATGTGACTAAGATTGTTGTTATCACGGGGACTATCCTCCCTGTAACACCCCTTATCTCTATATTATAGCTTTATAATATTTAATAAGATAAGTGGTTACATTATTCTTTACCTTATTCTGTAAAAATGAGCCTAAGCATTAAATTCATCAATAATCAATTATTTCATTAGGTTTGGGTTCTTTTGCTCAAGTTAACATACTTCAGCATAGAAAAAATAAAATTTCATACATCATTGTGAAATTTGTAAAACATCACATAACTATATGTATATCATTTAAATCTTCTATTACACATCCCAGGAGATATTAAGTATTCATATATAGGGGTAAAGAGATAACAATCTTGTCACTCAAATCCCTTTTCCCAAAAGAATAGTAGTCTTAGTTCTGTCCTAAAGTACATATGGCAAAAATTAAGACTAAAAGTGCTACATCACATAATTTCTATTTACTCCTTAAATCAGCTAAATCAGTGCATCACCACACTGGATCTATGTATCTAATACATACCAGCACAATAATGGGAAATAATTTTCCAGTAGCTAAACAAACCATTTAATTTCAAAATAATTGGCATGTACCACTGTACGGATACAAAAAAAATTTCTACATTCTATTCTTTTCAAAATAATTGCCATTTAGTTCTATGGGTATGCTTTATGTGAAACATATACATGTGCATTTATGAATATGAGATCATTAACATTTTGTGTCATGCTTCATTCATCAACAAAACACATCTTTAAGCATTCATACATCATCTATCATCACCTCATTCATACTTTATCTATAATAACAATTGAGTATCGTTTATTCCTTACCACTAGGGTGACTTTTATTAGTATCGTTAAGTCCACCACTAGGTTATCATATAGTGCCATCAAGTCATTACCACTAGGGTGACTCTTTATAGTGCCATTGAGTCCTATCACTAGGGTATTATATAATGTCGTCAAGTCATTACCACTAGGGTGACTCTTTATAATGCCATTGAGTCCCAATACTAGGGTATTATATAGTGTCGTCAAGTCATTACCACTAGGGTGACTCTTTTATAGTGCCATTGAGTCCCACCACTGGGGTATTATATAATGCCATCTGTAATACCCAGTCCCTTGGAATCTCTAATAATGATGGTAATTTTGAAATTTCAAACGAGGATTTAAATGAAATAAGGAAATTACAATTTTTATAAAATGGACTAAAATGTAAATTTCTATTAATTGTAAGATGGTCCTTAAGCAAGTTTACAATGCCATTCCCTTTCTCTCTTCATATACACCATTTCCCTCCCTGGCACCACATTTCTGCGTCTAAGGAAGAAGAAAGGAAGAGCATGGGCCAGAGGAGAAAAAGGGGAGAAGAGAAGGAAGTCAAGATTGAAGCTCTAGAACTCGGATTTGAGGTAGGAAATTCCTCAACTATAGCTTATTTAGCTTTTCAAACATCATCTAGCTAGATTTCCTATAATGAGGACACCTAAATCTGTCAAAATCTAAGAGAAAAATAAAATAGGAAAAACTTAGGGCATTTCAGGTTTTCTGAGATTTGGACCAAATGAATTGATTTAGATGTTTAATTGAGGTTAGGAAATGATTTTTAGACTAAGATGCATGATTTATAGCTTCCATTTTTTGATCTCTAGGCTTAAAAATTAGAATTCTAAAGTTAGATTTTTCTTCCACTAGTTTTGCATGTAGATTCTCTTCTTTGAATGATGTTTTGGACCTAGAAATTTATAGGTTTTACTTAGAAACATGTAGGGATTAAGCTCATATAATTTTCATATGTTATGGAATGGTAATTTGGGCTGTATTTGATGGAAACTCGCATGTTTGGATTGTCAAAGAATAGAACAGTCAACTATCAGAATGCACCAATCGATTGTTGTGTTCTTCGCCAATCTGAAATTTTACTCAGCTGACTTAGCGATCATGCTTAGCAAGCACCGATTATTTGTCGAGCCACTGTAAAACTTAGAATTGAACATAGCAGCTTAGCAGTCGACTGCCAGGCGGGCACTAGTCGACTGTCAAGCTACTGTGAAGCCCAGAATCGCACACAGAGGTGTGTCAGTCAACTGCCAGGCATGCACCAGTTGACTATCGGGTCCTTGTCTTGCGAAATTTTACTTTCCAAAGAGCAATCAGCCAACTAGTAGCTCCACGATCGAGGAAATGATTTTTTTTAATCATGATTTGAGCTTAGAAATCCCTGGGTTTTATTTGAATAAGGTTCACACATCATTCTAAAGGGGAGTTTCATGAGAAGAGTGATAAAAAACCAAAGAAATAGTAGGAATTTAGGGGAAACCTTAGTGAAACCTTAAGATAAGATTTTGCATAAATGCATATTTGAGGAAGAATTAGAATATGAACCTTACCTATTGCCTTAGGAGACAAATTTTGAAGATAACCTTGAGGTAAAGGAGGAAAACCCTGATCAAAAGCGAAGCAAACGGTAAAGGTAGAGTAATCTACACTCTTATGACTTTTATTAATGATGGTGAATTGCTGTTTAATAAGTATGATTTGTAAATTGATTGGGAATGATTGCTGAACATGATTGATTTATTTAAGATTTTTTTATAAGTATAGAAGAGATTTGCTATGAATGAGATGCTCTTTGCATGTTTGCTAGTTTGGCTATTGGTTTATATGTCATAGGGATAGACTAGCTTAGGGTGGATATTCAATAGCTGGTATAGGACGGTTGTTGAATATCTCCTATTCAGACTATTTTATTAATTGATTGTTTTAAATTGAATTGGTCTACATTTATTGGGAATTTGCATTAAACCAGGACAACCCTATGGAAGGTTTAAGGAGTAAAGGGTGGATAGCCTATACGGGGTGGAGTTGAGGTTTAAGTATGGTATCCTATAACCTTGAGTATTAGTTGACTGTGTGTATGTATTACCATATAGACTGTATGAGGATGAGACTAGCAGTGTGCACATGCTAGGGGATGCCCTGGAAGTTATCTCTCACTTGTCCTTGAGTGGGTGATTAGTGTTACGAATCACACTCGCAAAATAAGGCGCATTTTTGGTGATTGGTGTTCTGATTACACTCATAAAATAGGACGCATTTTTGGGTGATTGGTGTTACGGATCACACCCAACCAAAACCATGTTTTTGCTAAAATGGCATGCAAATTGAGAGGATTGATAACATAAAATGTGTGATAGATTAATATATGAGATTTTTTAGGCATGTTTTTAGTATTGTAATAACTAGAATTTTTAAAATAAATAAACTGAGTGAATTTGATCATGATTTCATTAAAATTAAATACGGCATGATTTTTAAGGTTACAATTGAAATCTAAGGATTTTTGGAATTAAAATTGATCAAATGAAGGAAAGCGAAACCTACGATAGTAAATTGTGAGATAAGTATCGGACTTCAAATCCTTAGATAGAGGTCGAAACCCTTGCATAGGAACTCGTGCCCTCACCCAGATCGACGACGATATTTGGAAGTTTCCCCGAGTGATGTGGAAAAAGACCAAATTACCCCTAGAGGCTTTAAATTTCTCAAGATTCCACCATTTCCCTTCATTTTTACAATTTCACTCTCTTTCCTCCATTAAACTCTCTCTTCTCTCTCCTCCCTTCACCACTGCGTGCGGCCACCACCGTCGCCCTTTACTCCCATCCAACATAGCAACCGATGTAACTCTCCACCCTCGACCTCCAGCAACCACCCACGGCCACCAACGTCCGCTACCGTCACCGAAAAAAGCCCGTTTTCTTCCTCCATCGTGAAATCCTTGCGCTGCCCTGATCTCAGCTGTCTGGCGCCGTTAGAAATCACTGCCCACACCATTGTGAAGGCCGAGTTGCCAGCTTCCTCCCACAACTTGCGTAGCATTAAGCGGAGCTGTCATGGGCCTGGATTGAGGAGTTTTTCGTCTGCCGTGCATGAAGCTTTGCTGTCGAAAAATGCCACCCCAGATTTGGACTCCTTATCTTGAGGGCTTCACTCTAACGTAATTTTCAACCTCAGTCACATCTCTCCTCTGTGCGCCGCCATGTGCCACCGCATGAGAAACCAAAAAGGGTCCAAAATCAGATTTCCAACCTTTGAAACCCCCAGTATGATATAAATTGCCCTAATTTAACGTATTCTGACTGAATTAGATGTCGAACATGTATAGAAAACCTATCAGCCTAAGAAAACATGTAATCAAACGTAGGAAAGTGAAATTGTATAAGTAACGAACTAAGATATTGGTTTAATTACCCAGGTAATTAATTAGGCTCAAATTTTGAGGATACAGGAAACCCCAAATTTAATTAGGAGCAAACGGTAACCAGGTTGGGTAATTTACACTCCCTTGATTTTAGATTGATTCCGTGAATACCTAGATGATTTAATTTGATTGCATAGAAATATGTGCTACCTTCAATGAGTATAATTGCATGCCTGTGTCTTTGTAGATGCCTGTTGTATGTTAGAATGACTTGGCTATTAGATTTAGATGCTATAGGAATGAGTTGACCTAGGGTAGGGTACTTAATAGTCGGTGTGGGATGGGTATGTTGAGTATCCCAGAGTCTGAGAGGATTTTATAAATGTATTGTTTTCCATCAGACTTAGCTGACATTTGTTAGGAATTAAGCTTTAAACCAGGATAAACCTAAGAAAGGTTAAGGAGTATAAGGGGGGATAACCTATACGGGAAAACGTTATGATTTAGGCGTAATATCCTAGAACCTTGGGAACTAGTCGACTATGTCTATGTGATTCCGAATAGACTATATGAGGATGAGGATTGGCGTATGTACACATGCTAGGGGATGCCCTAGATGTTGATTCTCACCCGGTCCTTAAGTGAGTGATTGGTCTCACGGATCACACTCACAATATAGGCTTGATTTTGGGTGATTGGTGTTATGGATCACACCCAATGATAAGAGATTGATTTCTTGTAAAACGACATGCAATTAGACGAATTCAGACATAGTCACATAAGACTTGTGACAAATGTGAATGTGAAAACCACTGGGCATCAGATTTGATTAGATTTTGATCATAAATTTTCAGAAAGACAGATTTTATATTCATTGAATGATTTCCTCATTTTCCATGCCATTTAAATGATTTTAAAAGATAAGATATTTCACTGATTTTCGAAATAAACATGGGGGTTATTTTCGATGCTTGCACCACTGATCATTCAGCTAGTTTTTAATATTTATTTACTGTAAATTACTCTACTGGGATTTAACTATCTCATGAGGTTGTTTGCTTAGATGAATAGTGACAGGGGCCTAAGAGATAACTGGACAGAGATTTGTTGATAGACGAATGAGCAGCTTAGTTTCTAGGCTTGAATTGTAACATGAAATTAATTATATTGGTTGTTTCTAGTTGTTGATGATTTTATCTGTTATTGGATAGGATTCTATTAGATGTATTACTGAATTGCTGACTGTTTGTATTTGGGAGATGTTCAGAATATAGGGAAAAATTTGCTGGATTTTTGACAGGGGTTAATGTTTGAATTTTCGAGTTTAAGATAGAATTCATGTGAATGGATTGTATATTTTATTTATGGTTATTAGTTTTAATATTCCAGAGTTTATTGTGATGATTGCATGTGTAATTAGTGTAGCTACTGTTGAGTTAGGGTTGAACAAAATCTGAATGGATGAAGAAATATTCTATTTGGGTTACGCTCAACCGGTTTCGATCCCCTGACGTTCCCTGAATGGGAAAAAGTGAAAAATTATTTTAAAAACCCATATGCTTCCGCTACGTAGATAGAGGATAGTGTATTGTGGAATAGGGGGTTGTTACAAGTATGATTTTCAAACTTGAGATACTACACTCAAGATATGTTTTGCAGGAATTTCCCATATTCATTATAGTTATAAGTATTCAATAATTCACTTATTTTTCTGAAATGATTTTCGGGAAATTGTTTTCTGTGCTTAGTCACAGCTGAGCCAGCAACTATTTTTGAAAGTTTTTATTTGTAAATTGCTCTACTGGGATTTATAAAATCTCATAAAGTTGTTTGCTCAGATGATTAGGAACAAGAGAAATGGTAAATTGCCTAGGAGATAGCCAGGCATAAGAAGAATGCCAAGGCTACAGGGTAAAGAAAGAAGTGTTGTATAGTTCAAAGTTGGAGCTGTATTAGGCTCAAGATTTATATATGTATTAAATTTCGGGGACTTAGAATTTGTATAATGAGTTTAATGCATTATGAATTAAATAATGGATATATGTATGGACTTATTATATATGGCATAGCATATCTCAAATGTTTTTGAATGACTATTAGAATTTTATGTTCCAAAGTAATGTGTTGTAATATATTATGATATTAGAAATGCTGCACAAGATAGGCGGTTAAGTGGAATTTGAATGGACTACGAGGAGAATCTATTTGGGTTACACTCAACCAGTACCAACCCTCTAACGTTCCCTAATTTAGGAAAGTGAAAATTCATTCAGTATATTTTTATGCTTTAGCTAGTATATACTCTGATATATGAACAGTAGGATAAGGGGGTCGTTACAACATCAAGTCATTACCACTAGGGTGACCTTTATAGTGCCATTGATTTCCACCACTAGTGTAACATCCGCTCCTAGTATGATTAAATAGATGTTTTTTAGTTTTTAATTTAATCTTAATTCTTTTGTATGTTGTTTTAATTTCATATAGTTGGATTAGCCTAGCAAGAGGTGGCTAGGGACTCAATTGAAAAGGGAAAAGTGAGTGATTCCACAAGTGCAAAAAAGATGAGGGACCAAAGAGCAAATACCTAAACCTCTCTTAAACCCTACTAAACCCTAAACCCCCATACATTTTCACCCATATGCATTTTAGAGAGAAGCGAGAAGGGACAGAGAGAGAGAAAAGGGTGAGCTAGGGAAAGAAAAGAGAGATTTTGTAGAAGGAAGGGTAGATTTAAGGCTAAAAATCAGTCCTACAACAAGGGGGAGCCTTTCTAACAAATCAAACACACATTCTGCCAAGAATCAAGGTAGTAATTCATCCTAAACCCTATTTATGAAATATGCAAAACTTTTTTGATAAAATGTGATTTGAATGCTTTAAATTGCGTTTGGGGTTAAACCTACATTCTATATGCTTTTTTAGTTCTATAGGATGTTGTGTTGCTTAATGTATACTCATATATGTGATTGTAATGGATTGAAAGGGCTAGGTTGTGTTCATCTAGAGATATAGACTAGTTTTCCTAGAATATACCATGTTTAAGCTAATGGATGAGAAATGTTTAATAAGAAGTTTATCGTATGGAAGCTAAGCTTATTGTTTAAAATTGAAAATGAAATGCATTCTGGACTAGGTACTATCAAAATTATGTTTTTTGAACTTCAGCGAAACATAACAACCGACTGCTACGTATGGGGCAGTCAATTGTCATGTTCTTGGAAAACCCAGAAGTGTAGACAGAGGCTTAGTAGTCGACTACCAGATTCCTAGCAGTCAACTGGCCATCCTAGTAGTTAACTGTCATGCTCTTATTTTTGCCCAAGACACATTCCTTAAGAAGGGGGAGAAGTCATGCAAAGGGAGGCTTGGCCAAAATACTCATAAGAGAAGGAGAAGAAGTGCAGAAACACGGCAAAACGCTTAGGAAATTCAACATTTCTTTCATTTTCAAGGTAGCTAAACATTCCTAAAGCCTTAGTTTCATGTTTTTTGGCATGTTTAAAGTGTTTTAATGTTTCATGAAACCTAGGGTTTTCTCTTTCTACATTCTTATGGTGGATTTCTTTGAATAGGTTTTGCTTATGTTGAAATATTGTTGTTTTTATGAATATGAACATGTTGAAATTATTGAAAACATAAGAGATTGAAATTTTCCATGATTGGTACCTAATTCTTGAAAAACCCCTAATTCTTGAAATGGTATGGAAAAGAGTGAGAAAATGGTGATTTTTTATGGGACCTACATGAATATCAAAGTCTTGAAAGCAAAATGATGAAACTATACCATTTCCATTCACTTTCCTCCTTGACCAAATTGTTCCCTTGTGTGATGATGCTGAAATTTTTTTGAGAAATGTTTGATAATGCTTATATGCTTGAATATGAGAAGGGAGGAGAGAGAAAATTATATTATCTTGATGATTTTGCAAGTTTACCACTTTGTAACCATGCCTTTTAGCTTTAAAATGCACTTGTGAATGTAAAGATGTAAAATTATGTGCATTCTCAAGTTTGGCATGAAAAATGAGTTTGGAAAGTATGGAAAAGAAAGGCTAAAAGTGCAAATGCATATTTTGAGGTGTGAGAAAGTGTTATGTTTAATTCTTGAAAATGTTACCATAATTCCTAAATGGTAAAAAGAATGGGAGAAATGAAAAAAATGGCTTGAAAAAACCAATTATTCACCTTTTTATTGCCTTGGCTAAATGCTATGCACACTTTTCCCTTGAGTGGGTAAAATTATGTGTTAATGGAAGGAGGTTTAAATGGGTGAAAAATGGCACTATGTATTCCCCTTAACAATTACTTATCAAAGGGTGAAAAGCGGCACTATGTATTCCTCTTAATAATTACTTATCAAAAGGTGAAAAATGACACTATGTATTCCCCTTAACTACTTATCAAAAGGTGAAAAATGGCACTATGTATTCCCTTTAAACATTACTTAACAAAGATGGATAAAAATGGCACTATACATTCCACTTAAAGGTTATCTAGAAAGGGTAGACAATGGTACTATGTATCCCTTTAAGGTATATGCAATGGCACTAGTAAAATGTGAACAAAGTTTCCAAACTTTGAAAGAAAAACTAACCACTACACCTGTCTTAGTTATTCTAGACCCTTTGGAAAATTTTGATTTATATTGTGATGCATCCAAGAAAGGTCTAGGGTGTGTCCTAATGCAAGGAGGAAGCGTAGTGGCGTATGCCTCTAGACAATTAAGGCCTCACGAGAGAAATCATCCTACCCATGACCTAGAATTGGCAGCCATAGTATTTGATTTAAAAATTTGGATACATTACCTTTATGAGTCTAGATTTGAGGTATTTAGTGACCATAAAAGTCTCAATACCTCTTTGATCAGAAGGAATTGAATATGAGACAAAGGATATGGATGGAATTCATTAAGGGTTATGATTTTGAATTGAAGTACCATCCAAGTAAGGTAAATATTATGGCAGATGCATTAAGTAGGAAGTCCCTCCATGTAACTTAAATGATGGTGAGTGAGATGGGCTTAATAAAGAAATTTAGGAATATGTATTCATCTACTCTGGTGTTACCTAACAAAACCTGTTTAAGTGAGTTGAGAATTGAGAACACTCATAGGGCTCAAATCCTAGAAGCTCAAAAGGATGATGAATTCATTAAGTCTTTAAAGGATTCAAAGGAGTTCATGAAGGAGGCTGATGGAATGGTAACTTTCTAGAATAGAATTTATGTTCCTATATCAGAAGGATGAGGCATAAGATATTAGAAGAGGCCTATCAAAGTAAATATACCATTCATCTTGGAGCCACCAAAATGTATCAAGATTTGAAGAAAATGTTCTAGTGGCCTAGTATGAAAAATAAAATAGCAGAACAAGTAGCTAAGTGTTTAATATGTCAGTAGGTAAAGATTAATCATCAGACCTGCTGGTGTATTACAACCATTAGAAACACCTAAGTGGAAATGGGATAAAATTTTCATGAATTTTGTGGTAGGTTTACCCAGAACATAGGCAGGAAATAATTCTATTTGGGTGATAGTGGATAGATTAACGAAATCCACTCACTTCTTACCCATTAAGATCAATTTTTGCTTGGATAGATTAGCCCAACTATATATTCAAGAGATAGTGAGACTTCATAGGATACCTATTAGCATTGTCTCCAATAGGGATCCTAGGTTTACCTCTAGATTTTGGAAAGCCCTACAAGAAGCTTTTGGTACTAGGTTGAATTTTAGTATCGCTTATCATCCTCAGAAAGATGGATAAATTGAAAGAACAATCCAAACCTTAAAGGGTATGCTGAAGGCTCATACTTTAGAGTGTCAGGGAAGTTGGGATAAGAGCTTACCTCTGATAAAATTCTCTTACAATAATAGTTTTCACTCTAGTATATACATAGCACCATATGAAGCTCTGTATGGGAGGAGTTGTAAGCCCTCACTATATTGGTATAAGGTTGGTGAAAGATAACTATTACGATCTAAACTGATGTAATAGATAACTGATCAAATCAAGATGATCAGAGAAAATATTACTAAAGCTCAGGATAGACAGAAGGGTTATGCAAACAAAAAGAGGAGGCCATTGGAATTTGAGGAGGGAGATCACATTTTTCTCAAAATCTCTCCAACCACTAGTATTAGTAGGGCTATAAAGTCTAGAAAGCTAAGTCCTAGATACATTGTACCTTTCAAAATTTTAAAGAGAGTTGTTATATCGGCATACCAGATAGCCTTGCCACCATCATTGTCAAACCTCCATAATATCTTTCATGTATCGTAGCTTAGAAAATATATTCCTAATCCTTCCCACATACTTGACGCTAGTACATTACAATTAAAGGATAATCTAACCTATGAACCAAAGCATTTACAAATCATTTGTCTTGAGGTCAAGAACATAAGGAACAAAGCCATTCCCTAATAAAGCTTTTGTGGGATAAAACATCACCTTAGGAGGCCACTTGGGAAAAGGAGGAAGGCATGATGAGGACTTATCCAGAATTATTCACGTGAGGTAAGTATCAATTTCAAGGATGAAATTATTTTAAAAGGAAGGGAGAAATGTAACATCCGCCTCTAATACTTTGTATCTTATCATGGCATTATTATTATTTTATTTATTTGATGATAAGAATGGCTCATTAAAGAGATAGAATGGACATTTTCATCAAGATAGAACCCTTTGTTATCATAAAAAGGCTAAAATTAGAAATTTGGTAAGAAAGGGCAAAATATTAATTTTACTATAAAGGAGAAAATAAAATTTATCTAATTATTTCATGGAATTAAATTTAAGGACTTTTACCATTTTCATTAAATAGAGAAGAAGAATTTAGTGTGTGGAGTGATTATGTCGACTTTGATGGCAAAATGGTAATTTTTCCTAAAAGGGCAAAGTTGTAATTTTATCCCAATGGCATATTAGTAATTTTCATAAGATAGGAGAATTTAATTTTTACCTAAATATTTCATGGAAATAGTATTGGAAGACCTTTACCTTTTTACTTTAGAAAAGAGGAAGAATAAGGGTAAAAATAATATTATTGGCATAAAGGGAAAAATGGTAATTTTTCCTTAGGGGTAAAATAGTAATTTTATCAAAGAAGGGTAAATTAGTAATTTCATAAAAATAAGTTTTATCAAACTTTATTTAAGGAATTTTTGCCTACTAAACTCAAAAAGGATGAAAAATGGGGTTAAATTAGCCATTTGGACATAAAGGGTAAAATGGTAATTTCTTTAGGGACGTATTGGTAATTTTCTAAAATTTTGAGGGGAAAAACTATAATTTTGAAAATTATAAGGGAAAAATGGTCCTAACCTATAGAAGTTCCATAAAATTAAAATTCTAAGGAGAGGGAATGCCATTCTTGAAAAAGAGAAGTAGTAAAGGTAAAATGGTCATTTTACACCAAGGGCATTTTGATAATTTTACCTAAACCCTAATTTAAGTCATCTTCTTCCTTAAGAAGGGGGAGAAGTCATGTAAAGGGAGGCTTGGCCAAAATACTCACAAGGGAGGGAGAGGAAGTGCAAAAACAAGGCAAAACACTTAGGAAATTCAACATTTCTTTCATTTTCAAGGTAGCTAAACATTCCTAAAGCCTTAGTTTCATGTTTTATGGTACGTTTAAAGTGTTTTAATGTTTCATGAAACCTAGGGTTTTTTCTCTCTACATTCTTATAGTGGATTTCTTTGAATGGGTTTTGGTTATGTTGAAATCTTGCTGTGTTTACGAACATGAACATGTTGAAATGCTTGCAAACATAAGAGATTGAAATTTTCCATGATCGGTACCTAATTCTTAAAAACCCTAATTCTTGAAATGGTTGAACTGGTATGGAAAAGAGTGAGAAAATGGTGATTTTTTATGAGACCTACATGAATATCAAAGTCTTGAAAGTAAAATGATGAAACTATACCATTTCCTTTCACTTTCCTCCTTGACCGAATTGTTCCCTTATGTGATGGTGCTGAAATTTGTTTGATAAATGTTTAATAATGCTTATATGCTTGAATATGAGAAGGGATGAGAGAGAAAATTATGTTATCTTGATGATTTTGCAAGTTTACCACTTTGTAACCATGCCTTTTAGCTTTAAAAATGTACTTGTGAATGTAAAGATGCAAGATTATGTGCATTCTCAAGTTTGGCATGAGAAATGATTTAGGAAAGTATGGAAAAGAAAAGCTAAAAGTGCAAATGCATATTTTGAGGTGTGAGAAAGTGTTATGTTTAATTCTTGAAAATGTTACCATAATTCCTAAATGGTAAAAATAATGGGAGAAATGAAACAAATGGCTTGAAAATACCAATTATTCACCTTTTTCTTACCTTGGCTGAATTCTATGCACACTTTTCCCTTGAGTGGATAAAATTATGTGTTAATAGAAGGAGGTTTAAATGGGTGAAAAATGGCACTATGTATTCCCCTTAACAATTACTTATCAAAGGGTGAAAAATGGCACTATGTATTCCCCTTAACAATTACTTATCAAAGGGTGAAAAATGACACTATGTATTCCCCTAAACAATTACTTATCAAAGGGTGAAAAATGGCACTATGTATTCCCTTTAACAATTACTTATCAAAGGTTGAATAATGGCACTATTTATTCCCCTTAACAATTACTTATCAAAGGGTGAAAAATAGCATTCTGTATTGCCCTTAACAATTACTTATCAAAGAGTGAAAAATGGCACTATGTATTCCCCTTAACAATTACTTATCAAAGGGTGAAAAATGGCACTATGTATTACCCTTAAAAATTACTTAACACATGTGGATAAAAATGGCACTATACATTCCACTTAAAGGTTAACTTGAAAGGGTAGAAGATGTTACTTTGTATCCCTTTAAGGTATATGCAACAGCATTAGTAAAAGTCACCTTAATGGTAATAAATTGATGGCATCAATGTGTTATTACCGATATGAAAAGAATGAATGCATAATGATGTATTTTATGGATTAATGAAGCATAACTATGTAATTCCATGCATTATGTTCATAACATGAGATGTTTTTAGATTCATATTCACAAATGCACATGTTTATATTTCACATAAAGCATGCCCTCGTGATTACATGGGGATTAATTTAAAATGAACAAAATGTAGAAATATTTTTTGTATTTGTATAGTGGTGCATATTAGTTATTTGAAAATAAATGGCATGTTTAGCTACTGGGAAATTATTTCTCATTATTGTATTGACATGTATCAGATGCCACAATATAGTGTTTAGATGGAGATCAAAGTGGCCATCGTAGAAGTTTCATTTTTGGGAACCTTTACAGTATTAAAGGATATATACATATTTGCTATCTTTGAAATTCCTATCGCAAAAATTTAAACTTAGAAATGACTATGAATATGTAGTTGTAGCCCTGCTGGTATTAATTCTATAAATATATTATTTTTTAATAGAATTAGGACCACTATTCTTTTTGGCTGTATATAACGAAAAAGGGCATTTGTCTAGAAGATGATATGTGAAGAATATATCCACTAGTAGGAGTCTTTTTGGAAAAAGGGATATGAGTGATAGGCTTGTTGTCTCCTTACCCTCAGAAAAAGTTATTCACATATCCTGGTTTATGTAAGATAAAGTAACAATATAGTTAATGGTATATATATATATATATGTTTATGATATATTTTATTTATTCTGCTGTGATGAATAGAATTTTAATTACGCTATCTTTGAAGTTTGTTGACCTGAGCAAAGGAACCCAAACCTAATCAAATATTAAATTATTGATGGATTAAACTCTCAGGTAGATCTATAAGCTAATATGGAAAAGATAATGGACACACCTATCTATTTACAATTTATGACATTGTAAAGTAAAGATAAGGGTGTTAAACTAGTCATTCTCAAATATGTATTTATTGCAATATGCTACCTATGCAACCTAGGCTTAGGGTTTTATTATGGAATTCCTCCAAATTCCTACTATGAGATCTAGTAACTTGACAGCTCTTCTCTTTCCCTTCCTACACTCATGTTACTTGTCACCCAACCTATGAGATTCTCAAGTATAATGACATTTTAAGCCTCATTCCAGTAAATACTAAGAGTTTCTAAGCTCAATTCTTGTTTAAAAGATTGTTTTCCATGTTAAAAGGCTGTCAGTCAGCTTTTATGGAGCTAGCAGTTAGATGATTGCTCTCTGGAGGGTTGCCAGTTAACTATTGTGAAGCTTGCAGCTAGCTGGTGGCTCTCTGAAGTTTTATATTTTGCAAGAAAACATCCTGCCAAGTGAATGTTAGAAGGATACTAGTTGACCACTGGACAAAAATTAGACCCGGCAGTCGATTGCTGAGGCTACCAATCGACTACTTCATTCTTGTATAAGTTTCTAGGTTTGTCAAGAACATGACAGTTGATTGGTGCATGCTAGCAGTTGGCTGTTATGTTCTGCGATAGCCTATGAATTTAAGTTTTCGAAATCATCCAGCCCAGATTCTACCACATTATGAACTTAAAAGGCATGAGCTTAGTTTCTAACCATTTTTTCCCTAATCCTAACCATTTTCATGCTCAAATATCAATTATACAAGCCATTTTACATATGAAAATTGGGTGAACAGTAACACCTAACTTGAAAAATCTGATTCAAGCCTAGAAAATATTGAATGAAAGCTAAAAAATCCAACATTATGGTTCAGGAACCTTTTCCTAACTCCAAACAACCTCGAAATCATCATTTCAATCTAAAAAACAAAAAAAATTTTAAGAAAAGGAGATTTCCTAATTCTTACTAAAGCATTTCAGCAGATATAATAGATTTTAAGTGAAGTAATCTACTCTTAGATGATGGTAGGATGATTATTAAGCTTTAAGCAAAGATCTTTCACCTAGAATCCAGCTATTTGATGCTTCCTGTAACGCCCTTATCTAGTATCAAAACCCCTCAGATGTAAACAAATAAGGTCGGTACATTATTCTTAACCCTAATTATTTGTTAATAACATCTGAGCATTCATACCATCATAATGTTATTAAAGTTGATTAGCTTCGGGTTCTTTTGCTCATATCATAACTTGTAAGCATAGTGAGAATAAAATGTAACACATCAGAGATAATTTCATAAAGTATCTCTTAAGTATTACATCATTTCATCTAATTGAGAAATGTAAAGAAACTTTTCATAGGGGTCAGGAGACAACATCTCTGTCACTCAATCCCTAGTGATACAAAACACTCTTAATAAAAGAAAGCTCCATTCATGCCACTTCCGTCTCTATAAAAATTCTAAACATCTGCATTTGATAAATATAAGCACATAAATAATAAAACTAGTTTCTCAGTAGCTTAACAATTCAACATTTTAAAACTTATTGACATGTACCACTGTACAAGCACAGAAAATAATTTCATCTACATTCTAATCATTTAATAATTAATCTCTTTCATATATGTACATTGACAAGAATTGTATGATTTATTGGTGTGTGGTGTGTCAATGTGACAATAATGGACTTTTCTCATATCACACCTAACATAATTTTAATAGAAAGCATATAAATAATCTCTTTGAAATTGATAACAAGACATACAAATAGAAACTGAATTCTTCTCCTTTCATTCTTAAAACTTACCTTGTCTTGAAGGGTGAAATACTTTTGATTATCCTTCAAGAAGTGTGGACACTTGGCCACGTTTGTGAGAATAGTGAACAATTAGTCACATTGGACTCTTGGCCACTTTATAAATAATTGTGAACACTTGGTCACATTGTAGACTCTTGGCCACATTTGATAAAGATTGTGTTGCAATTGTCTATTAGTATGAAATCTTAAATTAGCCATCCATAATCTCATAAATTTTTCAACATAAGAACATTAATGGCACATATATGAACAATTTGCAACCACCATTCATCTAACTATCACCTTCCCAATTTCCCTTGAATTTAGCCATGAAAAGACACAATATAAGTCATTTACCATTTGCATATGTATTCGGTTACTAAGGCTAAAATGAGGGATTGTTTTGGTCATCATGATAAAGGGTGGAATCTAGGATTTTTCATATTAATTGTTCACATTCTTCCACTCTTTCCCAATTTATAACCTAATGATGCCAATGTATTAAAATTCCTATAATACTTTCTCTCACATTTAAGTTATGTAACAATGCAATTTGCCATTTCTTTTATTTCTTTTTTTGGCTCAACTTATATGCTACATTTTCTAACTACTTATTTCATCATTCTCACATCTCAATACTACTAACATAACCATTTATGAAAAGGTAAACCATTTACCTTATGTTACTTTATTCTTATACTCTCTCTCCCCTTTTTTAACCAAAACTGAAGTGGGATTCCTTTCCCCACATTTTTAGCAATTTCTTCTAGATGTCAACATGGAAAGCTCTTGAGTTAGGTAGATTCAAAGGGTAATGCAATATTTTAAAGCCAAAATCTATCTAATAAGCTTCCTTGAGGTCTCTTTAACATAAAACATACATTAGCCATGCAAAATGTAACACCCTCTATCCTAGTGTTCCTTTTAGATATTTAAGTAACATAATATGAAAATAACTATCAAAGTGTTGGTGTTACTATCACTTCTACCCGAGTAAATTTTAAACTTTTTGCTAAGTTGATTAATTGACTGTCATTTGGGTTGGTCTCTACTCTCGGGTTCTCTCAATATCACAGCAGAATAAATACATATAGCATACACTTGGATTAACTATACACAGATATGCATTCTTAACTAAATATAATCAATTAACTATTGGGTATGGAGGCAACAATCCTGCCACTCATAACCCCATTAAATAGTCTAATCATCAATCCAAATTTAATTCATATACAGATAAGTTAGAATAAGCTATACAAAATAATCGTACACTAGCCTTTCTCAAAATATCATAAAGGCTAGCTCAATCCTAACATGTACTCATACTATCCAAAATAAACAATTTGTGTGCCTAGATTGGACACTTCTGCATACCTTACCTTCTTTCTCCAGCTCAAGCGAACCTATACATCTAGTACATGTCAACACTATGGTGAGAAATGAATCTCAGTAGCAATACAACCAGTTACAAAATTCATTAGCCTGTACCACCGTGCTTACACGAATAATCTCTACATTCTTTCATAAAACATATAACATACTATGGGGATGCAATGAGTGTAGCATTTAAGCATGTTATATACTCATATGTATGCATGTGGATTTAAAATATATCAACTCTAAAACATGGAAAGTGTATTCATCACCATTCTCATCATAAAGCATTTCTTATAAAACATATGTGGGATAGTAAACATAACATCATTTCATTTTCGTAACATGCGAGTAGCACATAAAACACCCTGAGAGTAATCAGGAGAGTCACCCAGTAACAACTCCACGCACCACTGTCTATATGAATGAGCGCATGTCTATTTAGCCATGTCTTAACTTTTGTACATTCTGAAGTGTCCCCCAGTGGATCCAAGTACCATAATGGTCCTTGCCCCTTTTCGACAGATCATCCCTGACCAGCGGGATTCCTCCCTTTCGTCCCAAACAGGGCTAGTATACTCTCATGGGATCACTGTCAACTCTACTCGAATCATTTCCTCTCTACTTTTGGGTGGATCATAATATTATGTAATCACCATCCCTTTTCGATGAATCACACTCCCGGTACCCTATTCTCTACATATACTATAGGGTGAATCGACCCATGGTAATGGTTATGCCTAACTCTAAGTATGTGTTTCTCATATGGCCTTTGGAAGATGACACTAATTTAAAGTTTTCAACCATCACGGTGTTTTCAAAATCATCTAAGTTCAAATGTTTTAACCATCCCAATTCATGGCACAACAGTGGAATACTTAATGATCATCCTATAATCGGTCACTCGATCATGAGCCTATCTACCCTAAGGCATACACTGAGAATACTTTCCTCTCTGCCTCTTTGTGTTTTCTAATCTCTTTTTCTTTCACTATCCTAAGGGTATCATTACCCAAAACTCTTAGTTTCCTAGCTTACCTATGTTGTGAGCCTTTAATTAAGTTAGTATGAAGAATTACTAAGCTCAATTGTCATTAAGAACCTCATTTCGTAAGTTAGAGTGCCGATCCAAGCTATTTGGAAGGCTATCAGTTGGCTGGTGGCTCTCTATAATCCTCTGGTGCTAATCAGTAAGCTAGCAGTCGGCTACCAGCGCTAGCAGCCAGCTGGTGGCTTTCTAGAATACATTTTGGGTAAAAATATGAGCATGACAATGATCGCTAGGATTGCTGGCCGATTTGCCAAGGTAAACTCAGGCTCAACACAATCAATCATAGGAACCTAGCAAATGGGTCGCTAAGCCTTTTTCTACGACTACGGGTTTCCAAGAACATGACATTCGACTTTGAGGATAGCCATTCGACTGCTTAGTGCAGACCCAGGCTCAACAGTCGATTGCTAGGTATCTGGCAGTCAGTTTCTAAGCCTCTATCTACACTTCTAGGTTTTCCAAGAACATGAAAATTGACTGCCCCTACTTAGTAGTCGGCTGGTATGCTTCGCTACAGTTCAAAAAACATGATTTTGATAATACCCAGTCCAGAAAGCATTCAATTTTCAATTCTAAACATGAGCTTAATTCCCATACAACAAACTTTACTTTTCATTAAACATTTATCATCCATTAGCTCAAACATGGTACAATCAAGGAAAACTAGTCTATATCCCTAAATGAACACATATATGAGCATACATTCAGCAACACAACATCCCATAAAGGTAGAAAAGCATACAAAATGTAGGTTTAACCCCAATCTCAATTCAAACATGTAAAAGTACACATTTTCCAACAAAAGTAACATTTCAAAAAAATATGGGGTTTAGGATGGATTGCTACCTTGATTTCTTGCAATTATAAGTGTAGAATGTGTTAGAAATGATCTCCCCCTTGCTGCAGAACTAATTCCCAGCTTCAATCTGCCCTTCTTTCAGGACAATCTCTCCTTTCTTGCCCTAACTCAGCTCTTTCTCTCTCTACTCGCCCTAACTCAGCTCTTTCTCTCTCTACTTGCCCCTTTTTCTTCTCTCTCTAAAATCTGAAGGTTTGGAAGTGTGTGGGAGTTTTGGCTGTAGCTAGGATTTAAGGAAAAGTTTGGGAAATTGCTCTTTGGTCCTTGGGTTGTTTTGCACTCTTGGCCTCACTTACTTTTCCCTCTTAAATTGAGTCCTTAACCACTCTTACTAAACCCTCATTTATTTCCTTTCAATTTAGTCCCTAAGTTAATGCAACTACATGCATTAATGCAATATACACAAGCATTAAACATCAAATTAACAATTATCAAACATCTCTTTAATAATAATTGGAGCAGATGTTACACAAAACATGATATTTCAACACTTTCTTATTCTAAGGTTCTTCATGAAGCATGCTGAATTTTTTTCAGCCATTACTCTTCTATAAAAAATAATTACATCCACATCATTACACCAAAAAACACAACCAAATCGTCATACAAGCTTAGCCAACGAAAGGTTTGCACCTTGAAGAATGTAAAGATAGAAATTTATGTTTCATGAAAGCTTTAAATCATGATACATAATTTAAATCATGAAACAAAAACCATAAAATTGCTAATCTACCTCACCAACACAAGAAAAATGGAAGGGCCTTGGTGTTTCTCTTGAATTTATCTTATGCCTTGCTTCTTTCCCTTTTAGTCACTTCTTTCTTCCCTTTCCTCTGAGTGTTTCTTCCCTATTTTCTATTCTCTCCGAATGTCATTGTTTATGTCTATATGTTTTGTATAATTTTCAAGCTTCTCTTCTCACTTACCATATACACATATATATTAATTCAATTCTTCTTTTGACCATTCGGTTAACCAAAAGGAAGGAAGAAAAAGTTAAGGTAAAGTAGCACATTCATTCTTCCCATTAATTGTCTTTTAGTTTAACCAAAGGAAGGGAATTACATATTGTATTAGAGACTTGCCTCATGACCGCTTCATGACCGAACAATTGGAATGAATTTCACATTTTATAATTCCTTCATTCATCTCTCAACCACATTGGAAATAAAAAAAAAAGAGAAGAAAAGAGAGAAAGCCATTGCAACATGTCTCTCTTTCTCTCTTCCACCTCTTCACCAATTATATATATATACTTGAATGAATGCTAAACTCTCTTCCCTCTTCTCAATTGCTATTACCGTATGGTTGTACAGATTTAAATAAGATTTACATTCTCCTTCCTACTTTCAATTGCTTTCATGGTTAAATGTGAAGAAGAAGTCAAATTCCCTTTTTCTTCTTACATGTCTCGGTTACCCTTTACTTCCATTTCCTTCATTGAATGCCTAAGCCTATGTATTGTTTTTGAATAAATGCTAAGATCCTCCTAATGGTTCTCACCGTGCACACCCATATATATTTAAATAAATTTCAAACTCTCTCTTTACTTACCATTTGAATATATATATATTAAATTAACTCTTTCTTTTGGCTATTTAGCTAGGCAAAAGGAAGAAAAGGAAAGGATTAAATCAAGCACCTTACTTGGCAAATTCATTTCTCCTTTCTTTCTTCACGCATCAAATTATCTTCCTTTAGCCAATTTTTATTTCCTTCTTGCAAGTTCCTTGGTGAGTTGGAAGAAAACACATTAATATAAATCAAGCCTCACTTCTAATTCTCTTTATACTTACATCTCAATTTGGCTAAAACAAGAAAGAAAGGTGTTCACTCTTAACATATTTATTATTAACACTACATGTAACACCCTTTATCTTATTTTAACAACGTCATATTGCTTCTTCAGATAAGTGGTTACATTAATTCTAGTCTTTAATTTTATTTAAATCTCCTGAGCATCCAATCCATTATAGGTTTATTTTTCAATTAGGTTTGGGTTCTCATGCTCAGGTAAAATGCTTTGGCACAGCGGAATATAAAATACTAAACATTACAACAGAATATATAAAAACTTTTTTGATATATATATATACATTATGATAACTGTTTAGTATATCGTTTGTATACATACATTGGGATAGATGAAGTACCCATCCATAAGGAATAAGGAGACAACAAGCCTGCCACTCATACTCCTTTTACAAAATATCCTGGGTGAATAAGTCCTTCATATATCCCTATACATATGCCTTTTTCTTTCTATATATAGCCAAAAAATGTCAGCCCTAATTCCAACCCAAAAAGAACACGTAGAATTAGGACTCTAAAAGTTTGGGCTATAGCTATATATTTATGTACTTATCTATTCCATAAGAAACTCAAAAACAGTGATAACATAAACATTCTTGATAATAGTGAAAGTTCCCAAAAAGGGAATTTCCACTGTGTCCAACTCTACCTCGATTATCATGTCATATCTAGTCATCTGATACATATCAATTCAGTAATAAGAAATACATTCCCAGTAGATAAACAACCAGTTTATTTTAAGACAACTGACATATACCACCGTAATCATACAGAAAACACTCTACATGCAGTTTAATTTCAAAACTCTTTTCATATAGATACTTTGATGCGACTTATCATGAAAACATATGTGGATGCAGCTATAGAAATGAAATACACAGTTAATTAAGTCATTCATGGAATGGACTACAAGCATTCAATGCTTACATGTCATAATCATAATCACATAAATCACGTTCATGCCATACATAACATAACATTTCATAAATACTCAATTCTGGGAAGGTATATATAAGATCATTCCCTCCTACTTAACTATGCTCTTTGGAGGTCTACACCAGATCATTCCTCCTACATTTCAATTCCTTGGGGGTTTACACCAGATCATTTCCCTCAAGGTAACTTCCCTAGAAGGTATACATCAGATCATTCCTTTAAAATTTTGTAGTCTCAGGAAGTATTCACCAAATCATTCCTCCTCATTTAATTCCTTGAGAGTTTACACCAGATCATTCCCCACAAGGAAGCTTTTCTTAGGAGGTATACACCAGATCATTCCTCCTCATTTCATTCCTTGGGAGTATACACCAGATCATTCCCTACAAGGAAGCTCTAACCTTGCCTTTCACAATTACATTAAGCATTTCTATGCTATTCAATCATATTCACATGATTTTGGACATTTTTCTATCAATGGCAAAATGTATACTATTTACCATTCATTCTTGATCATTACATCATTTTCCCTATTTTCCCATAACATAGGCTAATTTAGATGGCACTTTAGGCTACTCTCAATTGACATACAAGTTTAGCCATTCTAGGGAAAATCCTATATTGCATTCGGCCAAGGTAAGGAAATCATGAGAACATGGCATTTCTAACTCATTTGATTCCTTTCTAGCGTCATTCTCGAGATTAAACTCAAATTGCAAGCAAGGTAACATATACTTTGAATGTAAATGAGAAAGAGCATGAAAGTGGTGAAAGTTAAAAGGAAAGAGCAAGAATGCATAAGAGAAATAAAAATTGTATTCTTAATATATGTATTTGTGGTAGATAAGTTCATATCTAAATGACTGATTGCTGGTATGAGACGGTGATCGAACATTTCGTGATTATCGTGATAGTTGTGAATTGTAAGTTAGTGACTTAATGGCCAATGTAAATGAAAAGTCACATACTTAGAATTTACAGAACTATAGTATGCACCGATTCACCCATATATATATGTTTATAAATAGCATTTTGAGGACCCCAGTATGTACTTAATATGTGTGACCCAGAGTTGGGAACCTTATGGTACTTGGATCCACTAGAGGACGCTCTAGAATGTACACAAATGTTATATGCAGTCGAGGACTGCTAGGCATAAGTTGCCAGAGTACATATTCGAAAGTATGGAGTGGTGCATATGTTGCCCCTCTAGATTTCTCTTATTATGCAATTATATAATGATAATTATGATGATGATTGGTAGAGGCCAATATATGATGATTGGCAGAGGCCAATGAAAAGTGCTCTTATTTCCTTATTGCTCTTCATGTTATGATGAAAGTTATATGAATGATGCTATGTTACCTATATGTTTTGATGAATTGATGAGATATGTACTATAAGTTAAGTTTATGCATGCAGGTATGAAAGTTAAATGGAATGTTATATAGAATCACCCAATAAATGTATTGTTTCATGAAAAAGAATGTAGAATTTTCGTATGATTTTACGGTGGTACAAACTAGCTTTTTTGAAAAATGGTTATTAATGCTACTGAGATGTATTCTCATAAAAATACTGGTTTGTATCAAATGCCTAGGTTCCAGATAGTACTAGAAGTGGAGGTGGAAGTGGTGGAGATACCCTTCCTAGGGTATTTTCCTGTGATTCATGAAGTGTGGGTTATGTATATATGGGAAGTTCCTCCCACACCTTGAGGATGTAAAGTTCTAGGAAAGTTTTTTGTATGCCCTATACCCTGAATCCTTGTGATATTTTGGTAAAAGGATCAGGAGAATAGTTTTGATGTATAAGATAAGGGCATATATGTATTAGGATATGTGAATTAGGAATCCACTAGTTATTTTTGTTAAATGGGTATGAGTGATAGGCTTGTTGTCTCCTTACCCTAGTTAACACTCTCACATATCCATGGATATATGTCTAAATGAATGATATGTCTATATTGTAAATGAATATTGATGTATATGAATATATGTATGCATATGTATGTTATTTTAACTAATATATTTTTATTTTCACTGCGTAACATGTGAGATCCCAAGTGTAGTAACCCAAACCAATAATACTAATTATGTCATTTGGTAAACAATTAAGAATTGACTCGAGTAAGGGAAGTAGTAATTCACCAATCTTATAGTATATTATTTATATTATTTAATCAACTTAAAAGGAACTGTAGGATTGGGGGGTTACATGTGCCCTGCTTCTCTGTGTCAGTGCCATATCGTCACCCTACAAAGCAAGTATTACCGAGGTGATCAGGCTCAATAACAAATAATTAAGCAAATAACATATAACACCAACAGGAGATCCCATATTCCCAAACCTAATACTCCATTCCCCAAGTTCAAAATAAAATAAAAGTTAGCCAACTGCCTAAGTACAGCCGACTAACCTGAACAAGTCCCTTACTTGGGGAATTTAACCCCGTTTCTAATCTAGGTAGCTGTGCTCTGATACCAACTCAATGTAACGCCCTTATCCAGTATTACACTTCCTCCGATATAAATAGATAAGTTTAGTACATTATTCTTATCCTTTCATTATTAAGTCTGAGAAGTTATACTATTAAGTTTTATTTAAGTGGATTAGGTTTGAGATCTTTTTCTCAAATTAAATCTCGTATACACAGTGAAAATCAAAATACTATATTACATAGCAGAAATTTAAAACTTCATATCATTCAAATAATAATGTTCAATAATTATCCATTACATTCTTTGTAGACATGTATCCACGATATATGAAGTACCCATCCATTAGGAGTCAGGAGACAATAATCCTATCACTCAGACCCTTTTTTGAATAATGGAAATGAACCAGTCCTTCACATATCCTTTTCCCAACAATCCCCAGTTTACATTTCGTGTACACAACCCAAAGAATAGTCCTAATTCTAACCCAAAATATATCAAGAATCAAGGCACAAATATGAGAATACAAAATACTTTTAACAAAGAGAACTCTTATCTGCTCTGGTATTGTTAGACATCTGCATCTGATACATATTAGCACACCAATGAGAAACACAAGTTTCCAGTAGCTTAACAATCCAGGGTTTAAAAATTTTTAATATGTATCAGGGTGCAAGCACCAAAAACATTTATTCCTACATTCTCAAATTTTGAAAACCATATCCTCATTCATAAATATAAAATGGCAAGTATTACATGATTATTGGAAATTTCGGGTGATAAAGTAAAACTTCTCTATTAAATAAAATATCTTCTTAGGTAAAAAAACATGTTATCACAGAATAAACAAAAATCACTTATGCATTTCATTCTTAAGACTTACCTTGCTAATTGTGCACACTTAGGCACCTTGTGGACACTTGGCCACCTTTATAAAATTTTTCTTTTTCTATTCTTTAAATATTACCATTAAGATTTCCCTTTTTTTTCTATTCTTTAAATATTATCATTAAAATTTCCCCTTTTTTCTATTATTTAAATATTACCATTAAAATTTCTCTTTTTCTATTCTTTAAATATTACCATTAAATTGGGATAATTTAATAGTGCAAATCTCTTAAAAACTTTAATAATTTTCAAAGAGAAATCCATGATTTGGCCTAAGGGAAACTCAAGAGAATTGAATATTTTACCATTTAACTTTCCCTTATTCTATTCTTTAAATATTACTATTAAATTAGGATGATTTCTTTCCCAAAATCAACACATATCTCCTCATATAATCATTACCCAAAGGGATGCTAGGTAAACACTTTCTATTATTTCACCAATCCTATTTTATTCAATTTCCAATATACCCATAAAACACAATTGAACATTAACTCTTCAAAAATTTGCTCCAATGTGCAAATGGACATATTTTCCCTCTCATGGGACTATTTTTACCTCACTTGAATTCACATGGTTATGACAAAATTTCACACTCTCAATAATCATAAAAATAATTCTATCACTTCCATTATGGAGAAAATGGTTTTCAAGAAACATGCATCAACTTCTAGCATGCTCAAATGCAGTATATCATGATAATATCATTAACTAACCAAAATTTCCCATAACAGCAATATTCATTTCTTCATATACCAACATACCAATCTATCATGCAAACTTAGCCAACATAACATTAATACTATCAAGAATGTAGGAAAGCAATAATGTTCCATGAAAGCTTGTAAAAACATGGTGTATACATATGAAACCTTGGGATACAAGTTTAAGAATTGTCAACCTACCTTGAACTAAGTGGGATTAACTTGACTTCCTCTTTGACTTTCTTCCTTTACTTCTTCCTTGCTCCTCTTGCTACTTTCTTCTTTGCTTTTGGTCCACTTCACTCTTCTTCTTTCAAATTTTGTGTGTTCTCCTCAAAGCTCACGTTCTCTCTCTTTTTTTTTTCTATCTTCTGTGTGTTTATTGCATATATCTCAAAAATGCAATCTTAACTCCTCTTGTCTCTTTGCTTAGGTGGCGTGTGCATGCATCCATGTATTAAAAAATACAATGTCCAATTCCTTTTGTCCATTCTCCTTACATTGCAGCCACACATGGCATTTACATTTTCTTGCGCTCCTTGGTTTAGCTACTAAGACATGCCAATGGGAAGGATGAAGGGAAGCACAAAATTTGGTCTCTCACGTGAACCTCACGTTGCACTCTTGTTTTCCCTTATTTTTTTGTTTCCTCCTTTCCCTTAGTTAATTATTATCATCATGCATAAAGATTCCCTACGTGTAACCCCTTCTTTCCTTGTGATCTTGTGTTTTACTCAATGTATAAGTCACATGTGTACTTTTAAATACCATTTACTTCCCTTGCACTCTTCCCTTGTCCACTTGCTCACGCCAAAGGAGGGAAAGAAAGAGAAGAACTCATGCAGCTCCATTCCTCACGTATGGCTCCTTTTTCCCTTACAATTTCTACTTGTCTTAAGAGAAATGGACGCTACCTTTATTTCTCTTAATGTTATTTCATGGCTGCACCTTTCCTCTTCTCCTCACCATACCACATGCTTATAGATATTTCTTTTGCTTCACACAAAGCCAAAGTCTTGTGTATATAAAAGTATTAAATTATTTCCTTTCTCCATGCATGTTTTGAAAAAAAATTTACACCTTGTACTTTCTTTCTTGTAACTTTGGTAATTCCTTTCCTTGCAATCTTTGGTTTACTTCTTCCCCAAATTCACGCTGCATGGACATATATATTCAACTCCACCCTTACACTCAAGTCACCCCTTTTCACATAGGACTCATCCATGCAAGGCACATATGTGAGTTTTTCCCACATCTTAGGCAAGTTAGAGGCAATATGAGGGAAGGGGGAAGATGTGTTTCACACGTTTTTCTAACCGTGTGGTTTATGTCTTTTAAGAGAAATAAAATGCTACACTTTTTGTTTCCCTTTCTTAATTATATTTTCATAACCTCACTCCTCATTACATGTGTGCATTCATATGTATATTTCATTGTTATACATTTGCCACACACACACCTACTCACCTCTCCCCTTTTTTCCTCTTGGCCGTGTAGTTTAACATATATATACACATGATTTAAAATTCACATGCTCCATCAATTTCACGTGTAGGTTTGCAATTGCCATACACTTCTCTTCTTCCCAATTGCATGTGTTCTTTAGAAAATTCTGCACTCTTGCTTCCCTTTTACTCCACCAAATGTACATATAATATACATTTATTTAGTTGTTGCATCCCTTCTTCCCACTTGTACATGTAGGTTTTATATGCATTTTTGGTTTTCTTTTCTTTTGGCACTTAAGCTAGGTGATACAAAAGGAAGAATAATGGATTAAATTAAACACCTAATTTTATGCAAAATTATCTTTTAGCATACCCATTTTTTAGCCATTAAATTATGCAAGAAATTCACCCCACTTTATGATAACTCATATAATTAATTATCAAACATTTAATTTATAACTAATCAAAGAATATGGGGTGTTACAACTAGCAAGAAGGAAATAATAATGGACTAGGAGAAGATAATGTAACGGGTAAAGGAAGAAAGGAGACATGAATTTGCCAAGTAAGGTGCTTGAATTGATCCTTTCATTTCCTTCCTTATTGTCTAGCCGAATCACTAAAAGAAAGTTGAATTCTCTCATTTTATTCTAGTCGAATGAGTATAAGAATGAATGGAGAGAAGAATGTAAAGAAGGATGGAAGGGATATGTGAATTAAGTGAAGTAAACTTTATCAAGGAGCTTGCAAGATTAAAAGAAAAGTGTAATCATATGAAGTGATTCGGTAATGGAGAAAAGAAGAAAGGATAAAAGGACGTGTAGAACTATTATTTTTAAGTTTCCCTTTCATTATTTTTGTCTTACCTTAGTAGTATATATATTTATATATATATATGAATGAATGAGGCAAAATTTCATAATGATTAGAGACGAGGAGCCATTCGATGGAGGAAATATTAGTGAAGTGCTTACATTAAAATTAAAGTGCTTGATACACTTGCTATAGATATGCACGATAAAGACCCTTAGGAGGAGCTTGGCAATTGGTGAAGTTTAAGCAATTGGTGAAGAAGAGATCGTGACATGTAAGAAGAAAAAGGGAAATTGACTACTTCTTACACTTTTACTCTTAAATTTCCATCCATCCCTTTTTATTGTCTTAACCGAGAATGCAAGGGAGGTGCTTAAATTCTTTTCCTTTGTTCCTTTTGATGTAACCAAATAAGTATCACATAGATTAGATTAAATTATAAAAGGAATACAACAAAGAATGAGAGGAAGGGGGAAGTGTAATATTCAAATATATATATATATTGTGAAGGGGTGGAAAAGAGAAGGAGAGGTATGTTTCCATAACTCTCTTTCTTTCCTTCTCATTTCTTTTAATTAAAATGACCGAATGTTAAGAGGGTGCCTTGTGTGAATTACATTCCTTCTCTTCCTTTTTCTTGACTAAGAGATTGAATTATATATACGTACAAGATTGCAAGAAAAACTTATTTGAGTTGATTACACATGTAATTATAAAATAACAGTAATTGAGAATAAGAAGTATAGTGTAACATTTTGTTTAATGCATTCGGTGAAGAGGTGAGGGGGAGAAAAAGAGAGTATTACAATAGCCTTCTTCCTTTTCTTCCCTTTTTCTTTTATTTTCAATGTGACTGAGAATGGAAATTAAGGTGCTTGAATTATGTCCTTCTTTTTCTTCTTTTCCTAACCACATAGCTACATGAAAGGCTAATTTAAAATATATATGTGCACGGTGAGAGTCATCACTAAGAAGAGCTTGATGATCATTTAAAGACAATACACAAACCATACGCATTCAATAAAAGAGAGAGCAGCTTGACATTTTAGAAAAACCATATGCATTCAGTGAGAGAAGAAGGAAATTAACTTTGGCCGAAAGGGGGAGAAGCAAAGGAGTAAGATAAAATTAAATGAGAAATCCAAGACACTTACACTTCCTTGCATCCTTGAGGTAACTTAGCAATTCATTTATTTTGTTTCATGATTTAAGATGTATTCATCGTATTTTCAATTTTCCATGGAACACTAGCTTTCTCTTTACATTCTTGAAGATGTGAAAGTCTCTTTGGCTAAGCTTGCATGGTAAATTGAGGATGTGTGTTGATGTGTTAAAGTAGACATAGTTATTTTCATGAAAGAACTACAATTGGAAAAATTTAGCATGTATAATAGAAAATTTTAACTTATGATAATGCTGAAATTGATGTTCTTGTGTGGCTAGCATATATTTTAGGTTATAGATACCAAAATGAAGGTTGCTAGCTAGAGTGTTGTTCAAACTTATGACATTGCTCTTGTTGTCTTACCAAATCTGAATTGGCCTTTGTGAAGTAGGAAATTGTTTGATGAGAATTGTGTAAGGGAGATTATAATTCGGTTTGGCTAAGAGAAAGAAAGAAAAATGGTGAATTAAAGCATAGTAAATTAGTTAACCTTTTTGTACATAATAAAGTTCCACATTAGTATTGAAATGTAAGAATTTAGAATATGTGTAACCTTAGATTTAGTATGTAGCATGAATCAAGAAAGTAAGTAGAATAAATTGTTAATGGCAATGGGTACATAAATTAAATGTGGGAGAAAGTTCCCTAGAAATTAATGCATAACATCATTAAGTTTAAATTATGGCAAGGATGGAAAAAATATGACAATGTGACATGAAAAATCTTAAGTATGATTATTTTTATGGTAGCCGAAATCAATACATTATTTTAATCTTAGTGGCCGAATCACTATGCGAGCCATGAATGCATTAGAATGTACTTTATGATGGCTAAATGCATAGAAGATTGAAATGATAAAAATGATAGGAATTGTAAAGCTATGTGTATGTATAAGTGACTAAGTGTTCACTAATCTCATAAAAGTGGCCAAGAGTTCACAATGTGAACAAGTGTCTACATTTCTTACAGGGTGACCAAATGTGTTTCACACTCTCGGGTAAGGTAAGTTTTAAGAATGAAAAATATATAGGTGATCCTTGACTATTTCAATTGTTATCTGTATGTTTTCTTTGAAAAAGAATTATAATTAAACTAAGAATAACCATCTTTATTACATTGACATACCAATTAATCATACAAGGCTTGCCAATGTATTTATGCGAAAGAGATTAATTATGAAATAATGGAATGTAAGAGAAATGGTTTTCTGTGCTTGCACAGTGGTACATCAGTAAGATTCAAAATGTTGAATTCTTAAGCTACTGAGAAACTAGTTTTCTCATTTGTGTGCTGATATGTATCAGATGCAGATATTTAGCAATTTTTGGGAAACATAGAAATGGCATTAAAGAAGGTTCTTTTATTAAGAATATTTTGTAGCTAAGGGTTTGAGTGACAAAGGTGTTGTCTCTTGACCCTAGGATGAGTTTTGATATTTCTCAGATAGATGCAATGTTGTAACACTTATGAAAGTATATGTAATGTTTTATGAATTTATATCTAATGCATTATAATTTAATTTCGCTATGCTTATGAGTTTTGATCTAAGCAAAAGAATCCAAACCTAATTAACCTAAATAATATTGCAATGGTATGAATGCTCAAACATTGTTAATAAATAATCAAGGTTAAGAATAATGTATCGACCTTATCTATTTACATTTAAGACGTTGTAATATTAGATAAGGGCGTTACAAGTATAGGGCAGTCGACTATCATGTTCCTGGAAAACTCAAAAGTGTAGACAGAGGCTTAGCAGCCAACTGCTAGATTCCTAGCAATCAACTGTCGAGCTCAGGTTTGCACTAAGTAGTCGACTGGACATCCTAGCATTCGACTGTCGTGCTCTTATTTTTGCCTAAGACACATTCCAGCAAGAAATCGGTTAACTGCCAGCCTACTGGAAGTCGACTGCTAGCTTACTGTCTGGCACTCAAGGAATACAAAGAACCACTAGCTGACTGCTAGCCTTCCATCAGCCAACTAGCAGCCCTCTAACTTGCGAAATGAAGTTTTTAATGGCAATTGAGCTTATTAGTTCTTCATACTAACTTAATTAAGGACTCATAATATAAGTAATTTGGGAAACTAGGAGTTTTGGGTGATGAGACCCTTGTGATAGTGAAATAAAGAGAGAGCAGAAAACACAAAAAGGGAAAGAGGAAAGTATTCTTAGTGTATGCCTTAGGGTAGATAGGCTCATGATCGAGTGACTGATTGTCAATATTAGAATAACCGTTGGGCATTCCACGGTTGTGCCATAAATTAGGAGGTTCAACACCCACTTAAACTTAGATGATTTTGAAAACACTGTGATGGTTACGAACTTTAAGTTAGTATCATCTCCTAGGGGCCATATAAGAAACACATACTTAGAGTTAAGCAGAACCATAGGCATGGGCTGATTCACCCTAGTGTATATGTAGAGAACTGTGTACCAAGAGTGTGATCCACCTCGAAGGAATGATGATGATTCCATAGTACTATGATCTGCCTAAAAGCAGAGAGGAAATGATCTGGGTAGAGTTGACAATGATCCTATGAGTTTATACCAGCCACGTTTTGGGCGAAAGGGAGGAATCCTGCTAGTCAGGGATGATTTGCTAGAAAGGGGCAAGGACTATTAAGGTACTTGGATCCACTGGGGGACGCCTCAGAATGTACAAAAGTTAAGGCACGACTAAATAGGCATGCGCTCATTCATATAGACAGTGGTGCATAGAGTTGTTACTGGGCGACTCTTCCGATTACTCTTAGGGTATTTTATGTACTACTCATATGTTATGAAAGTGAAATGATGGCATGTTTACTATCACACATATGTTTTATATGAAAGTAATGATGATGAGATTAATGATGAATGAACTTCCCATGCTTTAAAGATGATATGTTTAAATGTACATGCATAAATCTGAGCATATGTTTGAAAGTATGATTGCATACATTACATCTCAATAGTATGTGATATGTTTAATGAAAGAATGTAGAGTTTTTTGTGTGAGCACAGTGTTACAGGTCAATGGATTTCGTAACAAGTTGCATTGCTACTGAGATTCATTTCTCATTTTATTGTTGGCATGTACCAGATGTGTGGGTTCCCTTGGGCTAGAGAAGAAGGTAAAGTATGAAGAAGTTTCTAGTCTGGGCATACAAACTATCTAATTTGAATAGCTTAAGTACATAGTAGAATAGAGCAAGCCTTCATGATATTTTTAGAAGGGCTAGTGTAGGATTATTTTGT
>CM062364.1:19485500-19546973 GCA_031216115.1 Senna siamea
GTCAATGAAATTGACGCATCGAAACTCCTTCTTCCGTCGCTTTCTTTTATTTGCCGATTACATTTCTTTCTATTTGATCGTGTTTCTGACTTCAAATGACCTTCTGTGTCAGGTCATTATCCTTGAAATACGTGTCAGGCTTTGTTTAATGAAAATTAGCTTCAAAAATCGAAATTTATCTTTTAAAATCCTGAAAAACTCTTTCAAATCTTTCCGCTGTGTTACAAGCGTGTCATGTTCTTCTATTTCCCAACAAATTTTCCAAAAGCTAGCGACCAACCGCCAAACCCATGAGAGTCGATTGTCGAAGCTAGCGTGCAAAGGTGATTGGTAGCTCTTCGCTAGGAAAAGGGACTTTGATTAGTTATGCACATTTATTCTTGTCATTGATTGTGAAAGTGGGCTTTTGCCCTGTGTCAGAAAATGTGGTTTAATCTTAGTTTGAGATATGGTAAGTTAAGTTTTGGGCATGTTATGAATGTGAAATGGTGTTTGAATGTTGGCTTTGAGTTCATAACTTAACAAAATAGTTCGAGAACATTTTTTTGGGAAAATTCTAAGTAGAACAATGATTTTTAGAACAGATAAAGCGCTGTAAGTCAATCAAGCCCAGCCATGTAATTCAATTGTCATGCTCATCCCTTGCCTAAAAAGCATTACAGAATGCTAGCAGCTGATATCCAGACCCTTGGAAGTCGACTATCGTGTTCTTTACTTCACAAAAAATTTTTCAAAAGCTAGCAGCTGACTACCAAACACTTGAGAGTCAGTTGTTAAGGCTAGCAACCGATTGCCAAGCCTCTAGTCACTGACTGGTAGTTCTTTGCCAAGAAAGGGACATTTATTAGTTATGCTCATTTATGCTTGTCATTGATTACAAAAGTGGGCTTTTGCCCTAAGTAAGAAAATGTGGTTTAATTCGAGTTTGAGATACGATAAGTTAAATTTTTGGTATGTTATAAATGTGAAATGGTGTTTGGATGTTGGCTTTGAGTTCATAGCTTGAGAAAATAGTTTGAGAACATGTTTTTAAGGAATTATTCTGGGTAGAACAATGAATTTTAGAATAGAACAAGTGCTAGCAGCCAACTGCCAGCCTTGGAAATCGACTGCTATGCTTATTCCTTGCCTAGAAAAGTATTACAAAATGCTAGCAGCCGACTGTTAAACCCTTGGAAGTTGATTGTCCTATTCTTCATTTCCATAAAAATTTTCTAGAAGCAAGAAGCCATTAATGCACCGAGAGTGGACTATTATGGCTAGCAGGTAACTGCCAAGCTCCTAGCAACCTACTGGTACTTCTTGGACAAGAAAAGGGACTTTGATTGGTTATGCTCATTTATGCTTGTCATTAATTGTTAAAGTGGGCTTTTGCCCTAAGTAAGAAAATGTGGTTTAATCTTAGTTTGGGATATGGTAAATTAAGTTTTAGGCATTTTATGAATGTGAAATGGTGTTTGAATGTTGGCTTTGAGTTTATAGCTTGAGAAAATAGTTTGAGAACATGTTTTTGGGGCAAAATTTTGGGTGGAACAATGATTTTTAGAACAGACCAAGTGCTAGTAGCCAATTGCCAGACCCTTGGAAGTTGACTGTCATGTTCTTCATTTCCTAAAAAATTTTCCAAAGCTGGTAAAGTCGAGCCCTTCAAACCTCTGAGAGTTGACTGTCGAGGCTACCTAGATTTAATCCGAAATGTACATGTAAGATGTGCTCAGATGACCCTCATCTTATTGTAGGATCAATCCCCAACCTCAAACCTCTCTTCTACCTTTAGAAATCTCCTTCTTTTACCTTAAATTGTCTTTTTCTCTTTGTACTTGCCCTTTTGCTTCTCTCTCTAGAAATGCTTAAGGTTGGGAATGTGTGTGTTAGGGTTAGGGTTTCTAAAGTTTAACTCTTCATAATTGCACTCTACTCCTTGTTTATTTTGTGACCATAGCCTCATTCACTTTTCCCTTTTCAATTGGGTCCCTAGTCACACTTTTAACTCAGCTTTTATTCCTTTCAATTAGGTTCTTGCACCAATGCAACTATATGAAACTAATGCAACATACACAAGCATTAAACATTAAATTAACGATTATCAAACATCTCTTAATCATAATAGGAGTGGATTTTATAAGACATCTAATATAAGAATTAGCTTGAAAACAAGGAATTAAGGTAGCAAAGTAACCCAATCCCTTTTTATTTTAGAGTTACTATTCATGTAACTAAATTGCATGATTTTGAATTTTTTTAAAGAGAAAAAGGGATTTAAAACTACATTCTTAGTGTTTTTGACCAATATTGGGTGTTTTAAACTGTTTGAATGTACTTATGTGTCCTTAAATCAGATTATAAAATATGGGTTTTATTCATGAATGAGAATGAGTTTAAATCCAAGATTTGAGAGAGATGGAGTTTTGTTTGGGCTATATTTTTTGTGGTAAATGATGATTATATGTTGGTTTTGAGTTTATAAATTTCAAAATGGGATTTTAAACAAGTTTTTTGATAAAAATTCTTTATTAACAGCAAGTTATAAAATAGAGCATAACATAGCAACCAACTAACTGAGAAAAGCAGTTGACTGTCGCATTCTTAAACTGCCCAAAAATGAATACATAGCTACAGAAGGCGACTTCAGCCACGAAAGTCAACTTCTGTGCTCTTCCTTTTTCCAAAATTTTTCAGAAGGCTAATAGCCGATTGCCACGCTATAATAGTTAACTATTAGGCTTAGCAGCTGACTGCTAGGTTTGTAGCTGTCGACTGATATCTCTCAGGTTGAAATTTTGAAAATGGATTGAGTGTTAGCAGTCGATTGATAATAGGGTACCAGCTGACTGCCAGCCTCTATGAGTGAATTGTGAACTCAATAACATGTTTGGATGGTATTTAGCCAAAGAAACTCTACTCAAACAAGGGATTTGAACCTACAATGTGAGAGGTAATATGTACTTTGAAATGAAATGAAAAAGAGCAAGAATATGATGATATTTGGGAAAGAAAGAACAAGCATAAATAAGAGAAATGAGAGACTGAATTTACCTTTATCTAAATTACCCTATGAGCTATCTGTTTTTACTGCTGTAGGAAAGCAGGTATTGACTTCTTTGGCTTGCTTAAATTGCCCAATTATTGTTGAAAATAAGCCTTTCATTGTTAACCTTATTTTTTTATATCTGGAGGGGTTGGACATTATTTTTGGGATGGATTGGTTGTCTATAAATAATATAGTGTTGGATTGTTTTAAGAAATCTATGACTTTTATATATGCCATGCTGAAAATAGGAAAACTAAGGAAGAGATGCAAAGACTAAGATTTCTATGTTCTTCTGAGATTGAATTCCATCATAACCTTAGTACTATCCCTGTAGTTTATGAATTCTCATAAGTCATTCTTGAAGAAATTTCAAGTATTCCACTTGAGAGAGAGATAGAGTTTTCTATAGAGTTGATTCTTGGAATGGGACCAATTTTTATAGCACCTTATAGAATGTCTCCCTTAAAGTTAAATGAATTGAAGATACAAATAGAAGATCTCTTAAGGAAACAATTTATTAAGCCTAAGCTTCACCATGGGGAGCACCAGTGTTGTTTTTCAAGAAGAAAGATGGGAGTTTGAGACTGAGTATAGATTATAAGCAATTAAACAGGGTAACGGTGAAAAATAAATACCCATTTCCTAGAATAAATGATCTGTTAGACTAGTTGAGATGAGCTACTATGTTTTCTAAAATTGATTTAAGGTCAAGGTACCATCAAATCAGAGTGAGAACATAAAACATACCTAAGACAGCCTTTAGAACCATATATGGGCATTGTGAATTTATTGTAATTCCATTTGGACTAAAAAATGCTCCAACTATTTTCATGGATTACATGAATCATATCTTTAGACCTTACCTTAATCAATTTGTGATAGTGGTTATAGATGACATTCTTGTATATTTTAAAAGTAGTGAAGAGCATGAACATCACCTTAGGATTGTGTTGCAGTTGCTTAAAGAAAAGCAATTGTATGCCAAACTTGAAAAGTGTGAGTTTTGGTTAGAAGAGGTAATATTTTTAGGTCATGTAATTTCAAAAGATGGAGTAACAGTAAGTCCCAATAAGACAAAAGCAGTGGTTGGTTGGGAGAGACTCACAACAGTGACGAAGATTTGTAATTTTCTTAGATTAGCTAGTTACTATAGGAGATTCATTCAAGGGTTTTTGCAAATAGCGTTGCTTTGACTAAATTAAATAAGAAAGATGTTCCATTTGTGTGGGATGTCAAATGTGAACATAGTTTCCAAATTTTGAAGGAAAAACTAACTGCTACTCCTGTCTTAATCATCCCAAATCCAAAAGAAAGTTTTGAATTGTATTGTGATGCATCCAAAAAGGGCTTAAGATATGTCTTAATGCAAAATGGAAGAGTAGTAGCGTACACCTCTAGATAGTTAAGACCTCATAAGAGAAATTATCCTACTCATGATCTTGAATTAATAGCTATAGTGTTTACCCTGAAGATTTAGAGGCACTATTTATATAGGTCGAGATTTGAGGTGTTTAATGACTACTAAAGTCTTAAATACCTCTTTGACTAAAAAGAATTAAATATGAGGCAGAGAAAATGGATAGAATTTTTAAAAGATTATGATTTTGAATTAAGTATCATCCAGGAAATGCCAACGTGGTGGCTAGATGCTCTAAGTAGAAAATCTCGTCATATAGCTCACTCTGGTGTTGCTAGATAGGCTATACTTGAGTAAAATAAGGATTGAGAATAACGTTATAACTCAAATCCTAGAAGCCCAAGGGGAAGATGAATTCTTAAAGTCCTTGAAGGACCTAAACGGATTCAAGAAAGAGGGTGATGGAGTAGTAACCTTCCAAAATAGGTTATATATCCCAGAATCAGAAGAACTAAGGGATAAAATCTTAGAGGAACCCATAGGTGTAATTCCTTAATCTAGCATTACACTTCCTCCGATGTAAACAGATAAGTTCGGTACATTATTCTTATCCTTTCATCAATAAGTCTAAGCAGTTATACCATTACATTTTAATTTAAGTGGATTAGGTTTGGGGTCTTTTGCTCAAATTTAAATCTCATATGCACAGCGAAAATAAAATGCTATACTACACAGCAGAATTTTAAAAATTTTAGATTACAATTGATAAATGTCCAATAATGTTTATTAAATCCTCTGAAATCATGTATCAGGATCTATGAAGTACCTGTCCATCAGGAGTCAGGAGATAAAAATGTACATCTCTTTAAAATTCTAATAAGCTTCAAGAAAAAATTTCCCTTTCTTGAAAAATAATACTAATATACATCTCTTTAAAATTCTAATGAGCTTCAAGAATAAATTTCCCTTTCTTGGAAAATAATACTAATGTGCATATCTTTAAAATTATAATGAGCTTTAAGAGTAAATTTTTCTTTCTTGGAAATTAATACTAATGTGCATCTCTTTAAAATTCTAATAAGATTCAAGAATCAATTTCCCTTCTTTGAAAAATAATACTAATGTGCATCTCTTTAAAATTCTAATAAGCTGTAAGAATAAATTTCATAGACTTGGCATAAGGGGAATTCAAGGAAAATGACTATGTTGTAATTCAAATTTCCCATTTCTATTCATTAACTAACGCCATTAAGATGGTGTACTCCCTTCCATCCAAGGTCATGTTTTTCACCAATCACCACTAAAAATTCCACATTAATTTAGTGTAAGTTTTCATCTTCCAATCAGCCAAAAGGGAGTCTTTATGGAGGGGAACATGGTTTTCAAAATCATACATCCGTTTCTATCATATTCAACCATAGTTCATTATGAAAATGTCATTAACTAACCATAATCCTTTCGTAAACAACAATAGTCGTGTCATCACATCAACGCACATACCAATCAATCATACATGCTTAGCCAACATAACATGCATTTTATCAAGAATGTGGGGAAGACAATCATGTTCCATGGAAAACTTGTAAAAGCATGGAGATTGCATAACTAAAGCATGGAACATAAAATTGAGAATTGTTAACCTACCTCAAGGGTAACTAGATAATGGGGTTGTCTTGCCTCTTCCTTGAGTTTCCCCTTTCTCCCTTACTTCTTCTTGTCTTTGGCTAACTCAACCCTTCTTCTTCCCAATTTTGTGTGTTCTCCCCCAAAGCTCACGTTTCTCTCTCTCTCCCCTTTTTAGGGATACGTCCGTATGTGTATATTGTCACAGACTAAAAATCCTACCACCTTAATCTTGAAAGAATGGAGATAATGATGGAGAATTCCAGAAGGGTACAGAAGGATCTAGAACTCTCTAGAAAGTTCTAGAATCCAATGGAAGATTCTAGAAAGATCTAGAATGTTTTGGAATATTCTAGAATACCCTAGAAGGCTTTGGAAGATTCCAGAAGGTTCTAGAATATTGAGGAAGCTTTGGGACTTTTTGGAAGAATCTAGAATAATGTGGAAGACTATGGAACATTATTGAAGCTTATGGAACATTCTAGAAAAATATAGAGAATTCTCCAAAGAATAGAATTGTATAGAATTCTCTAGATAGAAAATATTAACCATAGGATTGGATTGATCTCCACCGTCCATTGAGGAGGTGGAAAGGCTATAAATAGGTGACCTTGGCCATTTGCCAAGATATGCTAGACATCCTAGAAATTCAGACACTTTGTACACTTGTAAAGTGTAACAACGGGAAAGATTCGAAAGAATTTTTAAAGAATTTTAAAAGATAAAACTTGATTTTTAACCCTAATTCCAATCAAACGAAGCCTGACACGTATTTTGAGGATAATGACTTGACACAGAAGGTCGCTTGAAGCCAGAAACACGATCAAACAGAAAGAAATGTAATCCGGCGATCAGAAACTGATGGAAGGAGTTTCGTGCGTCACTTTCGTTGACGGAGGCCAAGACTTTCGCATGGAAATGCGTGCCAACGTCTGAAGGGATGCCGACACCCTAAAAGATCCCCGGGTGGCCTGGGAAAAGTCGGGATCGCCGAGGCTTTAAATTACGCGAAAGCCCGCCATTTCCCCATTTCACTCTCTCCTCATCACACTCTCTCTCTCTCTCTTTTCTCTCTCCACCTTCCTCCACCGTGAACGGCCACCACAGCCACCGTGGCCGCCACCAAATGGTACCAACCGACAGCCCTCGGCGCTTGCTACAACCACCGGCACCAACCACACGCCACCAACGGCCGAGACGCAGCGAGAAACGCCGTTTTCCCCTCCATCGCCGCAATTTCCCGGTACCCGATCTTGTCCTGACGCCGGCAGTTGACCGTCACCGCCCACCACCGTGTAGTTCGAGCCGCCACCGCCTTCAGTAACTCGTGCCGGAAAGAGGCTGACGCGCCGATCGAGGCAAACGCCGTCTGTCGCCGTGGCGAGACTCTTCGCGGCCGAAACACCGCTCAAACGGCCGTGAACCGCCGATGCCACCACCGTGATTCGACTCTGAAGCTTCACGGGCTTCACCGTGGTGTGATTTTCGAGACAAACCGCACCTCACCGCCGTGTCGCCTGTGCCGCCGCGTCGGAGTTCTGGGCGTGCATCCCGAAATCAGATCAGGACGTGAGATTCCATAATCCGAGCACGCAGTGGTAAGGTCCGCTTTCCCAAAAGCGATGTTATATGATTGAAATGGTCACGAACGTAATTAGGCAATTAATTAATCTAGGTAACTGTGTAACCGGGTTTAGGATTGAAAATTGGATGACGTGACGAATCTAAATATTCAATTTCATGTCCAGGGAATTAATTGGGCTTAGAAACCGAGATTTCACAGAGTCCTGATTTGAATTGAAGCGACCGGAGACCAGGTAGGATAATTTACACTTCCCGAACCCTAGAATTGATTTAGTGAATACCTAATCGATTTAGAAGCGATTTGTATGGAATTGCGTCTTTGCGCTCGATGGGATAAAATTGCATGCCTGTGTCTTTGAAAACCCTAATTGCATGTTAGACACCTTGTTTATCGAGTTTAGATGCCTTTAGGTCGGATTTACTTAGGGTTGGGTACTTGATAGCCGGTATGGGACGGCCGTTAAGTATCCCTCGTACAGGAAGCTTTTAAACGAAACTATTTTTATCAGATTTAACCTGTACTGAGTTAGGGATTGCGCGTTAAACCAGGACGACCCTAAGAAAGGTTTAGGGAGTATAAGGGTGGATAACCTACACGGGGAAACGTTGTGATTTAGGCGTGATACCCTAGAACCCTGAGGAATAGCCGACCGAGTGCATGTGAGTTCGAATAGATCAGATGAGGATGAGAATTGGCGTATGTGCACATGCTAGGGGACGCCCTAGATGTTGATTCTCACCCGGTCCTTGAGTGAGTGATTGGTGTTACGGATCACACTCACAATATAGGCTTGATTCGGGTGATTGGTGTTACGGATCACACCCAACGATAAGAGAGGTATTCTCTCTAGACTACGTCTTGATTAGAAGATGATTTAGATTGATTCTGCATTGGATTTGTAACCAACGTGGATTGAGATACACAGGGCATGGGATTTCATTTGATTTTTATGGTGATTTTAAAAGAAACAGATTTCCAGTTGTGATATATTGCCGCAATTTCCATGTGTTTAAACGATTTTAAAGATAAGGTATTCCATCAAGTTTAACCGATTTCGGGAAGACGATTTCGGTGTTCGCTACCGCCGAGTATTCAACTGGTTTTGAATGATATTTAAATTGTAAATTATTCTACCGATTCATATCTCATTAGGTTGTGTACTCAGATGAACAGTGGACAAAGGTGAGCCCGACGATAGCCGAGGCGACGTAAGGATAAACGAGAGGATTATTTAGCTTAGCTTGAATCGCTTTGTACATATACTTTGATGACACTATTAATTATCGATTTTGTTTCTTGTAACTTATGTATGGGACTCAGGTGAATGTATATATGACGTTTGAGCAGTATGTATGGATTGTAGCGATGAATTAATGTTACGGTGTATGGATTTATATTAGTATGTTTACCGCCAACTGTTATTGGATCAAGTTGTTACGCTTTTAAACAGGTGATTCTACAGACTTGGGATATGACCAAATTACAGAGGAAACTTCTGCGGATTTTCGTAGAACTTACACCAGAAACTTATGGATTTGAATTGAAATGTGTATGAATGTATAATGAGACATGTATATCAGTTTTAGATTTCATTCCAGAGTTATTATTGATGATATATGTATGTGTATTTAGTTAGCTGCGTGTGAATCAGGGTTGAACGAATCAATGGATAATCGGAGAATCTATTTGGGTTCACGCTCAACCAAAGAGCTTGATCCCCTGACGTTCCCACATAGGGAATAAACATTCAGAATGCCACATATGCTTCCGCTAATCAGACGAGCATCGCGTATGACGTATTAGGGGGTCGTTACATAAAGCATTCTCCAAGGCAATAGCATTCTCCTTTCAAAGTATCCAATACTTGAGTTCTCTTCTTTCCTACTTGAGCATACTTGCCTCATTACTTTTCCACTTCGCTTAGCTTGCGTCCAACCTATCTTCAAGGGGTTTAGGCTGACTTAGTCACTAGAACAAGAGTGTCTAAGTGCCGCACGGGTAGGAGAAAAAGTAAGTCCGTGACAGTTGGTATCAGAGCCTAGTTTCTTTCAACGGATAAAGCTAACGTATTGCAAGTATGTCAAGCAGTGAGGAGAAAAGAGAGGGAGATCGAAGTCTCGAGGACCTTCTAAAGGAGGGAAGGACATGAGGGACGTGGACACGAGGCTCATGGGGGTAGAGCTTTCAGTAGCTGATGGGGAGGATAAGTTCATGGAGGTAGACTCCCTTCTAGAGGAGCTTGACAGAAGGGTCGACGAGCTCTGAGAGGAAATGTTGGGAGCCCTGAACGAGGCTACTGGTAAGTGTTCGCGACAATGTGATACTTCTTCAACATCTCTTTCTAATGAAATCCTTTCCCTTAAAGAAGAGAACAAAACTCTGAGGGAAGAACTAGAGGGGGTACATATGGAGTTGAGAAACATGAGGGAGGAGATGGTACTTCTGAGGAAGGCACTATCTCATGATGTGGGAGCTTCCTCATCTGTCCCAACTCTAACTCCTCTAAGGGTGAAAGTTCCTAAGCCCAAAGCTTACAAAGGGGCTAGGAATGCAAAGAAGGTAGATAATTTCCTATGGAGCCTAGAACAATACTTTCGGGCTGCAAATATCCTGGAGGATGCTAGGAAGATTGACGATGCCTCCCTTTATTTAGAAGATATTGTGATGCTATAGTGGCGTCGTAGGCATGGTGAGATCGAGAGGGGAGTTTGCACCATTGCTACTTGGGATGAGTTCAAAAAAGAGCTCAAGCGCCAATTCTATCTCGAGAATGTGGAAAGAGAGGCCCGAGCAAAATTAAGGCGACTTATCCAAAAGGGTAGTATTCGAGAATATGTGAAGGAATTCTCTAAAGTACTTTTGGAAATTCCCGACTACCCCGACAAGGAGGCTTTCTATGCTTTTTGCGATGGTCTACAAAATTGGGCCAAGCTGGAAATCGAGAGAAGAGGTGCACAAGACCTCGCTTCGGCCATGGCTATTGCTGAATCCCTTACTAAACTCAAGAAAAGTGATAACATTAAGAAGGGTAACAAAGCTCATAGTGGGGGAGGAAGCAAACCACACAAAGAAGGAAGTATAAAGCCAACCTATAAGGAATGGAGTTTCAGAGGAAAAAGAGATGACAAAAGAGGTAAGCACCCACCTCTTAAATGTTTCTTTTGCAAGGGTCCACACTTGGCTCGAGAGTGTCTAAAGAGAAGCTAACTCTCAGCCATAATTGAAGAAAGGGAACAAGCTTCTCGGCAACCAACAGAGACGAGCATGGGATCACTCCATATCCTTAACTCCATTAAGGCCAATGTCGAAGTGCCCAAGCCTGAGAAGAAAGGGTTGTTGTTCGTACAAGAAAATGTTGGTGGAAAAGATGTACATGCCTTAGTTGACACTGGAGCAAAAAATAACTTCATCAAAAAAGAAGAAGCAAAGCACTTGGGTATAAACTACGTCAAAGAAAAAGGATGGATAAAAGCAGTGAATTCTCAACCAAAATCCATCCTTGGTGTCATCTGCAACATCAAGATAAACCTTGGTGAGTGGTCTGGCCATATTAACTTTTCTGTTGTCCCTATGGATGACTATTCCATAGTACTTGGCATGGATTTCTTAGACAAGGTAAAGGCCGTGCTGATACCCTTTGCCAACACGATGTGCATATTAGAGGAGGGACATCTATGCTTGGTACCTTTATCACAAGGAAAAGGAGGCCAAGTACCTGTACTTTCTGCCATACAACTCTCTAAGGGATTTAAGAAAGGTGAGCCTACTTTCTTAATGGCCGTTAAGGAGGAGACTAGGGAAATCAAGTCGGAAGTGCCAAAGGAGATCTAGAAATTCTTGGACGAATACCAAGATATCATGCCCAAAGAGTTGCCAAAGAAGCTTCCACCTAAGAGAGAGGTGGATCACATTATCGAGCTTGAGCCTGGTGCAGTGCCTCCCCTGCCGCAGATTCTTACCGCATGGCGCCTCCCAAGCTTAAGGAATTGAGAAGGTAACTTAATAAGCTATTGGATGCAGGGTACATTCGACCATCAAAATCCCCATTTGGTGTGCCGATTTTATTCCAAAAGAAGCTCTCTCCAAAACAAGCAAGGTGGCAAGACTTTTTAGCTGAGTTTGACTTTAAAATGGAGTACAAGACGGGCAAAGCCAACTTGGTGGCAGATGCATTAAGTCGTAAGGCCAAACTAGCCAGCCTTGCACAACCAAATTTCCCTATCTTAGAGAAATTAAAGGAAGGTATAAAAGAGGATTGTCAAGCTAAAATACTAGAAGAGTTAATTAAACAAGGAAAGACTTGTAAATTTTGGCTAGAGGATGGTCTAATTCGCACCAAAGGAGGGAGGCTTTATGTGCCAAAGTGGAGTGGCCTACGCAAAGAAATTCTAAAGGAGTGTCATGACTCCTTATGGGCAGGACATCAAGGGACACATCGTACGCAAGCCTGAGTGGAGCAAGCTTACTATTGGCCAAACATGCGTGATGATGTGAAGCTGTACGTGAAAACTTGTCTTGTTTGTCAACAAGATAAAGTAGAATAGAGACGTCCTGCTGGATTACTCGAGCCCTTACCTATCCCTGAGAGACCCTGGGAAAGTGTCTCAATGGACTTCATTGTAGGATTACCAACGGTAGACGGATGTGGCAACATCTTGGTAGTGGTCGATCGATTTAGCAAGTATAGAGTGTTTATCCCAGTACCAAAGAAATACAATGCTGAGGATGCAGCAAGACTCTTCTTCAAGCACTTGGTGAAGTACTAGGGAATACCCAAGTTGATCGTGAGTGACCGAGACACAAGGTTCACAGGGAGATTTTGGACAGAACTATTCAAGATTTTGGGCTCTGAGCTAAACTTCTCTACAAGCTTTCATCCACAGACCAATGGCCAAACAGAGTGGGTGAATGCCTTGTTGGAGCTATATTTAAGGTACTTTGTGAGTGCCAACCAACGAGATTGGGTAAAACTACTTGATATTGCCCAATTCTCGTATAATTTGTAGCAGAGCGAGTTAACAGGAGCTAGTCCATTTGAATTAGCAACAGGTCAGTAACCCTTAGCTCCTCACACTATAGTAACTTCTTATGCAGGGAAGAGTCCTGGTGCCTTCCTATTTGCCAAGGGATGGGGAGAAAAATCTGAATTAGCAAAAGCATGCTTGGCAAAGGCGGTAAGGAAAATGAAGAAATGGGCTAACACAAAAAGAAGGCATGTGGAGTACGAAGAAGGAGACTTAGTCATGGTGAAACTACTTCCACATACCATCAGAAACTATGGTAAAGCTCATAAGGGCCTACTTCGAAGGTATGAAGGACCATTTCTTGTTGAGAAAAGAATTGGGAAGCTCGCATACCGTATCACTTTACCATCTCACCTCGAGGTTCATCCTGTGTTTCATGTAAGCTTCTTAAAACCATATCATGCTAATAAGGAAAATCCAAGAAGGGGTGAATCCAAGAGGGCTCCTACTACAGTCACCACTACTCATGACCGTGATGTAGAGGAGATTATCGCACATCGACTAGTTCCAAGGCGAGGGAGTCACCTAAGCCACACCGAATATTTAGTGCATTGGAAAGGCTTTCCCGAGGTTGAATCGACTTGGGAGCATGAGTTATCCTTATGGAACCATGCCGATAAGATTCGATCATATTGGGAGGATACGACGAGGACGTCACCTGATTAGGTAGGGGAGGATGTCACAAACTAAAAATCCTACCACCTTAATCTTGAAAGAATGGAGATAATGATGGAGAATTTCAGAAGGGTACATAAGGATCTAGAACTCTCTAGAAAGTTCTAGAATCCAATGGAAGATTTTAGAAAGATCTAGAATGTTCTGGAATATTCTAGAATACCCTTGAAGGCTTTGGAAGATTCTAAAAGGTTCTAGAATATTGGGGAAGCTCTGGGACTTTCTAGAAGAATCTAGAATAATGTGGAAGACTATAGAACATTATTGAAGCTTATGGAACATTCTAGAGAATTATGGAGAATTCTCCAAAGAATAGAATTGTATAGAATTCTCTAGATAGAAAATATTAACCATAGGATTGGATTGATCCCCACCGGTCATCGAGGAGGTGGAAAGGCTATAAATAGGTGACCTTGGCCATTTTCCAAGATATGCTAGAAATCCTAGAAATCCAGACACTTTGTACCCTTGTAAAGCATTCTCCAAGGCAATAACATTCTCCTTTCAAAGTATCCAATACTTGAGTTCTCTTCTTTCCTACTTGAGCATACTTGCCTCATTACTTTTCCACTTAAGCTTAGCTTGCATCCAACCTATCTTCAAGGGGTTTAGTCGACTTAGTCACTAGAACAAGAGTGTCTAAGTGTCGCACTGGCGAGTGAGAAAAAGTAAGTCCGTGACAATATGCATGTAGGCTACCCATGAAAATTTCAATTTCATTTTCCTCTTGGCTATTCGGGTAATGGGTACCACACGTGTGTCTCATGTGCAATTCCCATTACTTGCAAGCTTGGTAAGGCTCACACAAGTCACATGCATATTTTACTCTTTTTTTTTCCCTTAGTTCACATGATGCTTAGTCCCTTTACTCATATTTTCCATCTTCCTCAAACCTCACGCTGCACTAAGTATGCTTCTAAGCACAATTTACATTTCCTTGTAGTCTTTGGTTAACCATTTGGACACGTTAAAGGAAAGGAAAAAGGATAAATTAATTGCAGCCTCTCTTTCTCTAATGTTCATGCTGCACTCTTGTCTCCTCTTCTTTCTTTCTTTTCTTCCTTTTTTTTCCCCTAATTATCATTACTTATGCCACATGTGTACCTTTTGGTACCATTTACATTTTCTTGCACTCCTTCGTTTAGCTACTTGCACATGTTATTGGAAAAGGAAAAGGGAAGTCATGCCAAAGGGAATTCATGCTAGCTTCCTTCTATACTTACACTTTTCTATTTGGCTAACCCAAGGAACACTACCTTCCTTTTGTTCCCCTCAAGTATTTTGTTTCCTCCTTCTCCTTAGTTAAGTTTTATTATCATTAACCAAGAGTCCCACGTGTAGCCCTGTTTTTCCTTGGGATTGTGTTTTACTTAATGTATTAGTCACATGTGTACATTTAAGTACCATTTGCTTCTCTTGCACTCTTCCCTTGTCCACTTGGTCACGTCAAAGAAGGGAAAGAAAGAGAAGAACCCATGCAGCCCTTTTTCTCACATAACATATGGCTCCTCCTTCCCTTACAATTTCTACTCGGCTTAAGAGAAATGAATGCCACCTTTATTTTTCTTAATGTTATTTCAAATCTGCACTTTCCTTCTTTTTTTAATCACTCATAGTTACATGTGTACTTGCAAGTACACTTTATCTTCCTTGCACTCACTTCTTAACCCACTCAGTTATGCCACTTCTCACCTACACACATGGCTACATGATTATGTTAATGGAAAGGGGGAGGTGATCACGCTGCAATTTTTTTCTTCTTTCCTTTGTCCATTGCATATAGGGGTGTTAAATTGTTTCCTTTCTCTCTTTGATTGAGGTGGCATGTTACACTTTATTTTCCCCTTGGTCACGCCACCCTCATTCCTACTTTCATTGTTTCATGGGAACACATACCATGTACGTGCATCCCTATTTGCCTTGCACTTCTTTTTGTGCTTTGCCTAACATTGTCGCTGCTCCCTTGTTCTTCTTCACATAAAATTTTCTTCATTCTACCACAAGTGTACTTAAGTACACTTTACATCTCTTTGTACCATGGATTAGTCCCTTAAACACGTTAAAGGAGGGAAAGAAGGGAGTCATACTTCATCTTTTGTTGTTTTTATTTTATCTTAGCTGCACATGTACTTCTTAAGACTTCTCACATTGCTTCTACTCCACGTAAGGCTACACCTCCCTTTTTCTTCTTAATTCTATCTCCCTACTACTCCTACACGTAAACTACTCTACATGTATGTTTATTTTAGGAAAAATTTTGCACTCTTGCTTCCCTTTTACTCCACCAAATGTGCATATAATGTACATATATTTAATTGTTGTGTCCCTTCTTCCTAATTGTATGTGTGCCTTCCTCCATGTGTTTTTATTTTAGAAAAATTCTGCACTTCCTTTTGTCTTAAGAAAATCTCACTCTCCTCCTAAATACATGTGTGCCTTTATAAATATTTTATTGTTATACATTCCTTGCAATTCCATATGTTCCTGGCCATGTGAATATACATTTTAAATTGAGTTTACATACTTTAATCTACTTCATAGGGTGCCTATTCGGCTAACTCAATGAAGGAGGAAGAGGATAAAGTCAAACACTCAACTTTTATGCATGCATCTTAGGAAATTAAAAGTGTCACCCTTTAGAACATTTATTCTTAAATATTAAACCACACAAGCAAAGTCACCTGATTAATGGAGGGAACATGAATTTAGACTAATTAAAATTATGGGGTGTTACATTTCTCCCCTCCTTAAAAATAATTTTGTCCTTGAAATTTATACATACCTCAGGAGAATAATTCCAGATACGCTCTGCGCATGTCCTCGTCTTTTTCCCAGGTAGCTTCCTGTGGTGCCATTCGATCCCACAATATCTTTACCAGGGGAATGACCTTATTCCTTAGGGTCTTGACCTCAGTATCGATGATTTGTACGGGCTTTAGCTGATAAGATAGATTATCCTTTAATTGCAGAGTACTGGCATCAAGTATATGTGAGGGGTTGGGTATGTACTTTTGGAGCTGGGAGACATGAAAAACATTATGAAGGTTAGACAGATGTGGGGTAGGGCTATCTAGTATGCTGATGGACCCACTCTCTTTAATATTTGTAAAGGTCCAATGTATATGGGACTTAGCTTTCTAGACTTCATAGCTCTATAAATGCCAGTAGTTGAGGATACCTTCAGAAAAACATGGTTTCCTTCCTCAAATTCTAGGGGCCTTCTGCTATTGTTAGCGTAGCTTTTCTGCCTACTTTGAGCTTTAAACATCTTTTCTCTTATCAATTTAATTTGATTAGTGGTTTGTTGAATCAGTTTAGGCCCTAGCAATAGTCTCTCTCCTACCTCATACCAATACAAAGGGGATCTACACTTCCTCCCATACAGGGCTTCATATAGTGCTACCCCTATAATAGAGTGGTAGCTATTATTATAGGAGAATTCTATTAATGGCACACTTTGTTCCCAATTCCCTTAGTATTCCAAAGTACAGGCCCTAAGCATGTCTTCTAGAGTTTGGATGGTCCTTTTCGTTTGCCTATTAGTTTGGGGATGGTAAGCGGTACTAAAACTTAGTTTATTACCGAAAGATTCTTGTAAAGCCCTTCAAAATCTAGAGGTGAATCAGGGATCTCGATCCGAAACAATGTTATTGTGAACTCCATGCAGCCTCACTATCTCTTGAACATATATTTGAGCTAATCTATCTAAGGAGAAATTGATTCTGATAGGTAGGAAATGTGTTAATTTGGTTAATCTATCCACAATTAACCAGATAGCATCTTTCCCTAACTGAGTCCTAGGCAATCCCATTATAAAATCCATTGAGATCTTATCCCATTTTCACTCAAGAATGTCTAGGGGTTATAGTAACCTTGCAGGTTTCTGATATTCAATTTTAACCTGCTGGCACACTAAACATTTGGCTGCATACTCTACTATATTTTTCTTCATGCCTAGCCACCAAAACTTTCTCTTAAGATCTTGATACATCTCAATAGCTCTAGGATAAACAGTGTATTTACTTTGGTGAGCTTTTTAAAAATTTTATCTCTCAGTTCACCTGTCTTAGGAACATACATCCTATTCTAAAAGGTTACCATTCCGTCGACCCCCCTTATGAACTCCTTTGAATTATTTAGGGATGCTAGAATTCATTACCTTTCTAGGCTTCTAAGATTTAGGCCCTCAATTCTTAACTCACTCAGGAAGATCTTATCAGGTAACACCAGAGTAGACAACTTCATGTTCCTAAATTTCTCTATTAGGTACATTTCACTCACCATCAGTCGAGCTACATGGAGGGACTTCCTACTTAGTGCATCTGCTACAATGTTTACCTTGCCTGGATGGTATTTCAATTCAAAATCATAATCCTTAATGAATTCCATCCACCTCCTTTGTCTCATAGTTAATTCCTTTTGGTCAAAGAGGTACTTGAGACTTTTATGGTCACTAAATACCTCGAACCTAAACCCATAGAGGTAGTGTCTTTAAATCTTTAAGGCGAACACTATAGCTACCAAATCTAGGTTATGGGTGGGATAGTTCCTCTCATGCAGCCTTAGTTGCCTAGAAGTATAAGCTACTACTCTCCCTTCTTACATTAGGACACATCCTAACCCTTTCTGGATACATCATAGTATAACTTAAATTTTTCTAAAGGGTTTGGGATAACTAGGACGGGTGCAGTGGTTAACTTCTCCTTCAAGGTTTGGAAGCTTTGTTCACACTTTGTGTCCCACAAAAATGGAACATCCTTTCAGGTCAACTTGGTCATGAGTATCGCTATTTGCGAAAATCCCTGAATGAATTGTCTATAACACCCTGCTAAACCCAGAAAACTCTTAATTTCAGTCACTATAGTAGGCATTTCCTATTTCACTACTACTTCAGTCTTATTAGGATCCACTGACACTCCCTTATCTGAGATCACATGCCCTAAGAACTTGACTTCTTCCAACCAAAACTTATACTTCTCTAGCTTAGCATATAGCTGCTTCTACCTGAGTATTTATAGCACTATCTGGAGGTGCTGCTCATGCTCCCGTCTATTCTTGGATCAATGAACACTACTATGAACTGATCGAGGTAGGGTCTAGAGATGCGGTTCATGTAGTCCATGAAAAAAGTGGAGCATTTGTAAGGCCAAAGGGCATCACGAGAAATTCATAATGCCTATACCTAGTCTTAAAGTCAGTCTTAGGTATATCCTCATTCCTCGGCCTTTTTGGAATTCATCACCCCAGTAAAAATAGAAGGCTTAGGCCTTTGGAATTCTGTCCAGCCTCCACTGACTTGGGTTCATATTTGTTCAACCCGAGCTTGAGTACCTTTGCTCCGATCAATCTGGGCCTGATAGAGTGCTTCAGTTGTGACTGTGGTCTGGACTCTCATAACTTTAGCCATATCCCTTATGGTCTGCATAACTTTATTCAAATCTAATTCTATGTTTTGGGCCTGTGATTTGCTTCTCCGTGTCGGTGCCATATCGTTACTTTACGAAACTAGTGTTACTGAGGTGATCAATCTCAATAACAAATGATTAAGCAAGCAACATATAACACCAACAGGAGCTTCCATCTTCCCAAACCTAATGCTTAATTCCTCAAGTTCAAAACAAAATACAAGTTAGCCAACCGCCTAGGTACAACCAACTAACCTGATCTAGTCCCTTCCTTGAGGAATTCTACCCCATTTCTAACCTAGGTAGCTGTGCTATGATACCAACTTAATGTAACACACTTATTTAGTATTACACTTCCTCCTTAGTAAACAGATAAGTTTGGTACATTATTCTTATCCTTCCATTAATAAGTCTGAGCAGTTATACCATTTCTATTTTATTTAAGTGGATTAGGTTCGGGATCTTTTGCTTATATTAAATCTCATATGCACAGTAAAAATAAAATGCTATACTACACAGCGAAAATTTAAAACTTTTATATTACAACTGATAAATGTCCAATAATGTCTATTACATCCTCTGAAATCATGTACCAGGATCTATGAAGTACTCGTCCATCAGGAGTCAATAGACAACAATCCTGTCACTCAAACCCCTTTTATAGATAATGGGAATGAACTAGTCCTTCACATATCCTTTTCCCAAACAATTACTCGTTTCCCTTTTTTATACACAGCTAAATAATCGTCCTAATTCTAATCCAAAATATATCTAGAATCTTGATCCAAAATAAGAGGTTACAAAAAATTTTCTTTCAACTAAAAGAACTTCTATCTCCCCAACACTACTAAGCATCTGCATTTGATACATATTAGTATATGTATGAGAAATGCAAGTTTCCTAGTAGCTTAACAATTTAGAGTTTAAAAATCAACTAATATGTATCAGGGTGCAAGCACCAAAATGTTTACTTCTACATTCTTGGTATTAAAAACATAACATTATTCATAATTACAAATTGGAAAGCTTTGTATAATCATTGGAAATGTCAATGTGGTAAAATAATGTTCTTTTCAGTAAAACATCTTTATATGCTATTAACATGTAATCACAAAATGAACAAAAATCATTTTGCTTATTGTAACGACCCCCTAATACGTTATACGTGATGCTTATCTGATTAGCGGAGCATAGGGGTATACAATGTTTATTCCCTATGTGGGAACGTCAGGATCGCTCTTGGTTGAGCGTAACCCAAATAGATTCTCCGCTATCCATTCGGATTCCGTTCAACCCTGATTCACACGCAGCTAACTAAATACGCATACGTACATCATTAATAATAACTCTGGGATGAAATCTAAGACTCATATACATGTCACGTCATACGTTCATACACATTTCAATTCAAATCTAAAAGTTTACAGCGGTAAATTCTACCAAAATTCTAAGAGAGTTTCCTCTGAAATTTGATCATATCCCAAATACAGAATCACCTGTTTAAAACTCAACAGCCAGTCCAACAATAGCAGTAAACATACTAATATAAATCCATACATAGCAACATCAATTCATCGCTACAATCCATACATACTATCTGAAACGTTATATATACATTCAGTCTAGTCCATACAAAATTTACAAGAACCAGAATCCGTTTAAATAACATCATCATCAAAGTATATATACAAATAATTCAAGCCTAAGCTAATCATTCTCCGTCTATCCTCAAGTCACTTGGCTATCGTGCAGGCTCGCCCGTCCTGTTCATCTGAGTAAACAACCTAATGAGATATGAATCCCAGTAGAATAATTTACAAATCAATTATCATTCGAAAACTAGTTGAATACTCAGCGGTGTGAACAACGAAATCGTCTTCCCGAAATCAGTTCGAAAACAGTGGAATACCTTATCTTTAAAATCGTTTAAACACATGGAAATTGCGACAATATATCACAATCAGAAAATCCATTTTCTTTTAAAATCAATTATCAAAATCAAGTAAAATCTCATGTCCTGTGTCTCTCAATCCACGTTGGCTACAAATCCGCTGTAACCAAATCTAAATCATCTTCTAATTGCATGTAGTCTAGAGAGAATACCTCTCTTATCGTTGGGTGTGATCCGTTACACCAATCACCCGAATCAAGCCTATATTGTGAGTGTGATCCGTAACACCAATCACTCACTCAAGGACCGGGTGAGAATCAACATCTAGGGCGTCCCCTAGCATGTGCACATACGCCAATTCTCATCCTCATACAATCTATTTGAACTCACATGCACTCGTTCGGCTATTCCTCAGGGTTCTAGGGTATCACGCCTAAATCACAACGTTTCCCCGTGTAGGTTATCCACCCTTATACTCCCTAAACCTTTCTTAGGGTCGTCCTGGTTTAACGCGCAATCCCTAACTCACTACAGGCTAAATCTGATAAAAATAGTTTCGTTTAAAAGCTTCCTGTACGAGGGATACTTAACGGCCGTCCCATACCGGCTATCAAGTACCCAACCCTAAGTAAATCCGTCCTAAGGGCATCTAAACTCGATAAAAAAGGTGTCTAACATGCAATTAGGGTTTTCAGCACACAGGCATGCAATTTTATTCCATCGAAGCAAAGACGCAAATCCATACAAGTCGTCTAAATCAATGGTATTCACTAAATCAATTCTAGGGTTAGGAAGTGTAAATTATCCTACCTGGTCCCTCAATGCTCTAAATCACTTCAAAATTCCACGCAGCCTCGGTTTTTCGAAGTCCGATTAATTTCCTGGACATCAAATTAAACATTTAGGCTCGTCACGTCATCTAATTTTCAATCCTAAACTCGGTTACACAGTTACCTAGGTTAATTAATTGCCTAATTACGTTCGACAGCCATTTCAGTCATATAACATTAGTTTTTGGGAAAACGGACCTTACCACTGTGCTCGGATGATGGAATTCTACGTCCCGATGGTCTTGGTTTCTCGGGATGCAAGTCCAGAAACTTCAGCACGGCGGCACACGGCGGCGCACGGCGGCGCAAGGCGAGGAGGTGCGGTTTGCCTTGAAAATCACACCATGGTGAAGCCCGCAAGCCCATGAGTCCGAATACGGTGGTGGCACTACGGTTCACTACGTTTGGGCGGTGTTTTCCGACCACGAAGCTTCTCGCACGGCAGACGGCGTTCTGCCTTGATCCGGGCGCGTCCAGCCTCCTTTCGATGGCGCCGAGCTACTGGAGGAAGCCGGGCACCGGCTACACTGGTGGGGGGCGAGGGTCAACGACATCGGACGGCGGCGATTCGGGCTGGGGAAATTTTGCACGATGGAGGGGAAAAATGACGTTTTTCCTGGGCTCGGCTGACCGTCAAGCATTGGGCTGGTGGCCGCGGGTTGGTTGGTGGTGGTCAGTGGTCGCGCCGAGGGTCGCTTGGCTGCAATTTTGGTGGCGGCCGTTCACGGTGGAGGAAAGTGGAGAGAGAAAAGAGAGAGGAGAGAGAGAGTATGGTGAGGAGAGAGAGTGGAATGAGAGAAATGGCGGGAGTTCGCGTAATTTAAAGCCTCCAGGGGCGATCCCGACTTTTCCCAGGCCACCCGGGGATCTTTTAGGGTGTCGGCATCCTTCCAGACGTTGGCACGCATTTCCATGCAAAAGTCTTGGCCTCCGTCAATGAAAGTGACGCACGAAACTCCTTAAAGTCAGTTTACGTCGCCGGATTACATTTCTTTCTGTTTGATTGTGTTTCTGGCTTCAAAGGACCTTCTATGTCCAGTCATTATCCTCGAAATACGTGTCAGTCTTCGTTTGTTTGGGATTAGGGTTAAAATCAAGTTTTATCTTTTAAAATCCTTTAAAAACTCTTTCGAATCTTTCCCGTTGTTACACTTATCATTATTAAAACTTACCTTTATAAATTTATTGTGCACACTCGTGCACTTGTGGACACTTGGCCACCTTTATAAAGTTTCTTGTGCACACTTGGGCACTTTTGTGGACACTTGGCCACCTTTATAAAATCTTGTGCACACTTGGGCACTATTGTGGACACTTGACCACCTTTATAAAATCTTGTGCACACTTGGGCACTCTTGTGGACACTTGGGCACTCTTGTGGACACTTGGTCACCTTTATAAAATCTTGATCACACTCGGGCACTCTTGTGGACACTTGGCCACCTTTATAAAATCTTGTACACACTTAGGTACAATTGTGGACACTTGGCTCCCTTTATAAAATTCTTGTGCACACTTGGGCACTCTTGTGGACCCTTAGCCACCTTTACAAAATCTTGTGCATGCTTGGGCACTTTTTTGGACACTTGACCACCTTTATAAAATTTTTATAAGGTTCAAGAATAAATTTTCCTTTCTTGAAAATAATACTAATGTACATCTCTTTAAAATTCTAATGAGCTTCAAGAATAAAGTTCCCTTTCTTGGAAAATAATACTAATGTACATCTCTTTAAAATTCTAATAAGCTTCAAGAATAAATTTCCCTTTCTTGAAAAATAATACTAATGTACATCTCTTTAAAATTCTAATCAGCTTTAAGAATAAATTTCCCTTTCATGAAAAATAATACTAATGTACACCTCTTGAAAATTCTAATGAGCTTCAAGAATAAATTTCCTTTTCCTGAAAAATAATCCTAATGTACATCTCTTTAAAATTCTAATGAGCTTTAAGAATAAATTTCCCTTTCTTGGAAAATAATATTAAAGTACATCTCTTTAAAATTCTAATAAGCTTCAAGAATAAATTTTCATTTCTTGAAAAATAATACTAATGTTCATCTCTTTAAAATTCTAATAAGCTTCAAGAATAAATTTCCCTTTCTTGAAAAATAATACTAATGTACATCTCTTGAAAATTCTAATAAGCTTCAACAATAAATTTCCCTTTCTTGAAAAATAAACCTAATGTACATATCTTTAAAAATATAACGAGCTTCAAGAATAAATTTCCTTTTCCTGAAAAATAATACTAATGTACATCTCTTTAAAATTCTAATGAGCTTCAAGAATATATTTCCCTTTCTTCAAAAATAATACTAATGTACATCTCTTTAAAATTCTAATAAGCTTCAACAATAAATTTTCCTTTCTTGAAAAATAATACTAATGTACATCTCTTTAAAATTCTAATAAGCTTCAACAATAAATTTCCCTTTCTTGAAAAATAATACTAATGTACATCTCTTTAAAATTCTAATAAGCTTCAAGAATAAATTTCCCTTTCTTGAAAAATAAACCTAATGTACATCTCTTTAAAATTGTAACGAGCTTCAAGAATAAATTTTCCTTTCTTGGAAAATAATACTAATGTACATCTCTTTAAAATTCTAATAAGCTTCAAGAATAAATTTCCCTTTCTTGAAAAATAATACTAATGTACATCTCTTTAAAATTCTAATCAGCTTTAAGAATAAATTTCCCTTTCTTGAAAAATAATACTAATGTACACCTCTTGAAAATTTAATAAGCTTCAACAAAAATTTCCCGTTCTTGAAAAATACACCAAATGTACATCTCTTGAACATTCTAATGAGCTTCAAGAATAAATTTCCTTTTCCTGAAAAATAATCCTAATGTACATCTCTTTAAAATTCTAATGAGCTTCAAGAATATATTTCCCTTTCTTCAAAAATAATACTAATGTACATCTCTTTAAAATTCTAATAAGCTTCAACAATAAATTTTCCTTTCTTGAAAAATAATACTAATGTACATCTCTTTAAAATTCTAATAAGCTTCAACAATAAATTTCCCTTTCTTGAAAAATAATACTAATGTACATCTCTTGAAAATTCTAATAAGCTTCAACAATAAATTTCCCTTTCTTGAAAAAAAAACCTAATGTACATCTCTTTAAAATTGTAACAAGCTTCAAGAATAAATTTCCCTTTCTTGAAAAATAATACTAATGTACATCTCTTTAAAATTCTAATAAGCTTCAAGAATAAATTTCCCTTTCTTGAAAAATAATACTAATGTACATCTCTTTAAAATTCTAATCAACTTTAAGAATAAATTTTCCTTTCTTGAAAAATAATACTAATGTACACCTCTTGAAAATTTAATAAGCTTCAACAATAAATTTCCCTTTCTTGAAAAATACACCAAATGTACATCTCTTGAACATTCTAATGAGCTTCAAGAATAAATTTCCTTTTCCTGAAAAATAATCCTAATGTACATCTCTTTAAAATTCTAATGAGCTTTAAGAATAAATTTCCCTTTCTTGGAAAATAATACTAATGTACATCTCTTTAAAATTCTAATAAGCTTCAAGAATAAATTTTCCTTTCTTGAAAAATAATACTAATGTTCATCTCTTTAAAATTCTAATAAGCTTCAACAATAAATTTCCCTTTCTTGAAAAATAATACTAATGTACATCTCTTTAAAATTCTAATAAGCTTCAAGAATAAATTTTCCTTTCTTGAAAAATAATACTAATGTACATCTCTTTAAAATTCTAATCAGCTTTAAAAATAAATTTCCCTTTCTTGAAAAATAATACTAATGTACACCTCTTGAAAATTTAATAAGCTTCAACAATAAATTTCCCTTTCTTGAAAAATACACCTAATGTACATCTCTTGAACATTCTAATGAGCTTTAAGAATAAATTTTCTTTTCTTGAAAAATAATCCTAATGTACATCTCTTGAAAATTCTAATGAGCTTCACGAATAAATTTCCTTTTCCTGAAAAATAATCCTAATGTCCATCTCTTTAAAATTCTAATGAGCTTTAAGAATAAATTTGTAACGACCCCCTAATATGTCATACGCGATGCTTATCTGATTAGCGGAAGCATATGTGGTATTCTGAATGTTTATTCCCTATGTGGGAACGTCAGGGGATCGCTACTGGTTGAGCGTAACCCAAATAGATTCTCCGTTATCCATTCAGATTCCGTTCAACCCTGATTTACACGCAGCTAACTAAATACACATACATACATCATCAATAATACCTCTGGAATAAAATCTAAAACTCATACATGTCTCATCATACATTCATACACATTTCAATTCAAATCCATAAATTTACAATGTAGATTCTATCTGAAAATCCGGCAGAAGTTTCCTCTCAGAAATTGGTCATATCCCAAATACGTAATCACCTGTTTAAAACTCAATGTACAGTCCAACAACAAAGAAGAAACATACTAATATAAATCCATACACAAAGAACATCAATTCATCGCTACAATCCATACATACTATCTGAAACGTTATATATACATTCAGTCTAGTTCATACAAAATTTACAAGAAACAGAATCCGTTAAATAACAGTGTCATCAGAGTATATATACAAATGATTCAAGCCTAAGCTAATCATCCTTCTATCTATCCTCGAGTCGCCTTTGGCTATATCGCCTGGCTCACCGCTCCTCGTCGTTCATCTGAGTATACAACCTAATGAGATATGAATCCCAGTAGAATAATTTACAATTTAATTATCATTCGAAAACCAGCTTGAATACTCAGGTGTGAACACCAAATCGTCTTCCCGAAATCAGCCTGAAACCAGTGGAATACCTTATCTTTAAAATCGTTTAAACACATGGAAATTGCGGCAATATATCACAATCAAAAAATCCATTTTCTTTTAAAATCAATTATCAAAATCAAGTAAAATCTCATGCCCTGTGTATCTCAATCCACGTTGGTTACAAATCCACTGTAACCGAATTTAAATCGTCTTCTAATTGCACGTAGTCTAGAGAGAATACCTCTCTTATCGTTAGGTGTGATCCGTAACACCAATCACCCAAATCAAGCCTATATTGTGAGTGTGATCCGTAACACCAATCACTCACTCAAGGACCGGGTGAGAATCAACATCTAGATGCCCCCTAGCATGTGCACATACGCCAATTCTCATCCTCATACAGTCTATTCGAACTCACATGCACTCGGTAGGCTATTCCTCAGGGTTCTAGGGTATCACGCCTAAATCACAACGTTTTCCCGTGTAGGTTATCCACCCTTATACTCCCTAAACCTTTCTTAGGGTCGTCCTGGTTTAACGCGCAATCCCTAACTCAGTACAGGCTAAATCTGATAAAAATAATTTTGTTTAAAAGCTTCCTATACGAGGGATACTTAACGGCCGTCCCATACCGGCTATCAAGTACCCAACCCTAAGTAAATCCGTCCTAAAGGCATCTAAACTCGATAAACAAGGTGTCTAACATGCAATTAGGGTTTTCAAAGACACAGGCATGCAATTTTATCCCATCGAAAGCAGCACGCAAATCCATACAAGTCATCTAAATCAGTTAGGTATTCACTAAATCAATTCTAGGGTTCGGGAAGTGTAAATTATCCTACCTGGTCTCCGGTCGCTTCAATTCAAGTCAGGACTCTGCGAAATCTCGGTTTCTGAGCCTAATTAATTCCCTGGACATGAAATTGAATATTTAGATTCGTCACGTCATCCAAGTTTCAATCCTAAACCCGGTTACACAGTTACCTAGGTTAATTAATTGTCTAATTACGTTCGGCAGCCATTTCAGTCATATAACATTAGTTTTTGGGAAAACAGACCTTACCATCGTGTTTCGGATTATGGAATTCTATGTCCGGTGATCTCGCCGGGATGCACATCCGTAAACTCCGACTGCAAGACACTACGGCGGATGGTGACGCATGGCGGTGAGGTGTGGTTTGTCTCGAAAATCACACCACGGTGAAGCCCGCAAGCTCATGAGTCCGAATACGGTGGTGGCGCCCAGTTCACGGCCGTTTAGGCGTTGTTCCGCCACACGGCGTCTCGCCTACGGACGGCATTTTGCCTCGATCCGGCGCGTCCGGCCTCCTTCGGCGGCCGAGCTCTGAGGCACGGCTCAGCTGCTACGATGGTGGGGTGGATTCGGCCAACGGCGTCGGACGGCGAATCGGTCGGGAAATTTCAGATGGAGGGGAAAACGGTGTTTTCAGCGTCTCCGTGGCCAGGCGTGGGGGTTCTTTGGTGGTTGTGGCAGAGGCTGTCGGTTGGTACCCTTGGTGGCGGCCCACTGGCCGTGGTGGCTGCTCACGGTGGAGGAAGGTAGAGAGAGAAAAGAGAGAAGAGAGAGAGAGTGTGGTGAGGAGAGAGAGTGAAATGGGAGAAATGGCGGGAGTTTGCGTAATTTAAAGCCTCCAGGGGCGATCCCGACTTTTCCCAGGCCACTCGGGGATCTTTTAGGGTGTCGGTATCCTTCCAGACGTTGGCATGCATTTCCATGCAAAAGTCTTGGCCCCCGTCAACGAAAGTGACGCACAAAACTCCTTCCGTCAGTTCCTGATCGCCGAATTACATTTCTTTCTGTTTGATTGTGTTTCTGGCTTCAAAAGACCTTCTATGTCTAGTCATTATCCTCGAAATACGTGTCAGTCTTCGTTTGTTTGGGATTAGGGTTAAAATCAAGTTTTATCTTTTAAAATCCTTTAAAAACTCTTTCGAATCTTTTCCGTTGTTACAAAATTTCCCTTTCTTGGAAAATAATATTAATCTACATCTCTTTAAAATTCTAATCAGCTGTAAAAATAAATTTCCCTTTCTTGAAAAATAATACTAATGTACACCTCTTGAAAATTTAATAAGCTTCAACAATAAATTTCCCTTTCTTGAAAAATACACCTAATGTACATCTCTTGAACATTCTAATGAGCTTTAAGAATAAATTTCCTTTTCCTGAAAAATAATCCTAATGTACATCTCTTGAAAATTCTAATGAGCTTCACGAATAAATTTCCTTTTCCTGAAAAATAATCCTAATGTCCATCTCTTTACAATTCTAATGAGCGTTAAGAATAAATTTCCCTTTCTTGAAAAATAATACTAATGTACATCTCTTTAAAATTCTAATAAGCTTCAAGAATAAATTTCCCTTTCTTGAAAAATAAACCTAATGTACATCTCTTTAAAATTGTAACGAGCTTCAAGAATAAATTTCCCTTTCTTGGAAAATAATACTAATGTACATCTCTTTAAAATTCTAATAAGCTTTAAGAATAAATTTCCCTTTCTTGAAAAATAATACTAATGTACACCTCTTGAAAATTCTAATAAGGTTCAACAATAAATTTCCCTTTCTTGAAAAATAAACCTAATGTACATCTCTTTAAAATTCTAATGAGCTTCAAGAATAAATTTCCTTTTCTTGAAAAATAATCCTAATGTACATCTCTTTAAAATTCTAATGAGCTTTAAGAATAAATTTCCCTTTCTTGGAAAATAATATTCAAGTACATCTCTTTAAAATTCTAATAAGCTTCAACAATAAATTTTCCTTTCTTGAAAAATAATACTAATGTTCATCTCTTTAAAATTCTAATAAGCTTCAACAATAAATTTCCTTTTCTTGAAAAATAATACTAATGTACATCTCTTTAAAATTCTAATCAGCTTTAAGAATAAATTTCCCTTTCTTGAAAAATAATACTAATGTACACCTCTTGAAAATTTAATAAGCTTCAACAATAAATTTCCCTTTCTTGAAAAATACACCAAATGAACATCTCTTGAACATTCTAATGAGCTTCAAGAATAAATTTCCTTTTCCTGAAAAATAATCCTATTGTACATCTCTTTAAAATTCTAATGAGCTTTAAGAATAAATTTCCCTTTCTTGGAAAATAATACTAATGTAGATCTCTTTAAAATTCTAATAAGCTTCAAGAATAAATTTTCCTTTCTTGAAAAATAATACTAATGTTCATCTCTTTAAAATTCTAATAAGCTTCAACAATAAATTTCCCTTTCTTGAAAATTATACTAATGTACATCTCTTTAAAATTCTAATAAGCTTCAAGAATAAATTTCCCTTTTTTGAAAAATAATACTAATGTACATCTCTTTAAAATTCTAATCAGCTTTAAAAATAAATTTCCCTTTCTTGAAAAATAATACTAATGTACACCTCTTGAAAATTTAATAAGCTTCAACAATAAATTTCCCTTTCTTGAAAAATACACCAAATGAACATCTCTTGAACATTCTAATGAGCTTCAAGAATAAATTTCCTTTTCCTGAAAAATAATCCTATTGTACATCTCTTTAAAATTCTAATGAGCTTTAAGAATAAATTTCCCTTTCTTGGAAAATAATACTAATGTAGATCTCTTTAAAATTCTAATAAGCTTCAAGAATAAATTTTCCTTTCTTGAAAAATAATACTAATGTTCATCTCTTTAAAATTCTAATAAGCTTCAACAATAAATTTCCCTTTCTTGAAAAATAAAACTAATGTACATCTCTTTAAAATTCTAATAAGCTTCAAGAATAAATTTCCCTTTCTTGAAAAATAATACTAATGTACATCTCTTTAAAATTCTAATCAGCTTTAAAAATAAATTTCCCTTTCTTGAAAAATAATCCTAATGTACACCTCTTGAAAATTTAATAAGCTTCAAGAATAAATTTCCCTTTCTTGAAAAATACACCTAATGTACATCTCTTGAACATTCTAATGAGCTTTAAGAATAAATTTCCTTTTCCAGAAAAATAATCCTAATGTACATCTCTTGAAAATTCTAATGAGCTTCACGAATAAATTTCCTTTTCCTGAAAAATAATCCTAATGTCCATCTCTTTACAATTCTAATGAGCTTTAAGAATAAATTTCCCTTTCTTGAACAATAATACTAATGTACATCTCTTTAAAATTCTAAAAAGCTTCAAGAATAAATTTCCCTTTCTTGAAAAATAAACCTAATGTACAACTCTTTAAAATTGTAACGAGCTTCAAGAAGAAATTTCCCTTTCTTGGAAAATAATACTAATGTACATCTCTTTAAAATTCTAATCAGCTTTAAGAATAAATTTCCCTTTCTTGAAAAATAATACTAATGTACACCTCTTGAAAATTATAATAAGCTTCAACAATAAATTTCCCTTTCTTGAAAATTAAACCTAATGTACATCTCTTTAAAATTCTAATGAGCTTCAAGAATAAATTTCCTTTTCCTGAAAAATAATCCTAATGTACATCTCTTTAAAATTCTAATGAGCTTTAAGAATAAATTTCCCTTTCTTGAAAAATAATACAAATGTACACCTCTAGAAAATTTAATAAGCTTCAACAATAAATTTCCCTTTCTTGAAAAATACACCAAATGAACATCTCTTGAACATTCTAATGAGCTTCAAGAATAAATTTCCTTTTCCTGAAAAATAATCCTATTGTACATCTCTTTAAAATTCTAATGAGCTTTAAGAATAAATTTCCCTTTCTTGAAAAATAATACTAATGTACATCTCTTTAAAATTCTAATCAGCTTTAAAAATAAATTTCCCTTTCTTGAAAAATAATCCTAATGTACACCTCTTGAAAATTTAATAAGCTTCAAGAATAAATTTCCCTTTCTTGAAAAATACACCTAATGTACATCTCTTGAACATTCTAATGAGCTTTAAGAATAAATTTCCTTTTCCAGAAAAATAATCCTAATGTACATCTCTTGAACATTCTAATGAGCTTTAAGAATAAATTTCCTTTTCCTGAAAAATAATCCTAATGTACATCTCTTGAAAATTCTAATGAGCTTCACGAATAAATTTCCTTTTCCTGAAAAATAATCCTAATGTCCATCTCTTTAAAATTCTAATGAGCTTTAAGAATAAATTTCCCTTTCTTGAAAAATAATACTAATGTACATCTCTCTAAAATTCTAATAAGCTTCAAGAATAAATTTCCCTTTCGTGAAAAATAAACCTAATGTACATCTCTTTAAAATTGTAACGAGCTTCAAGAATAAATTTCCCTTTCTTGGAAAATAATACTAATGTACATCTCTTTAAAATTCTAATAAGCTTCAAGCATAAATTTCCCTTTCTTGAAAAATAATACTAATGTACATCTCTTTAAAATTCTAATCAGCTTTAAGAATAAATTTCCCTTTCTTGAAAAATAATACTAATGTACACCTCTTGAAAATTTAATAAGCTTCAACAATAAATTTCCCTTTCTTGAAAAATACACCTAATGTACATCTCTTGAACATTCTAATGAGCTTTAAGAATAAATTTCCTTTTCCTGAAAAATAATCCTAATGTACATCTCTTGAAAATTCTAATGAGCTTCACGAATAAATTTCCTTTTTCTGAAAAATAATCCTAATGTCCATCTCTTTAAAATTCTAATGAGCTTGAAGAATAAATTTCCCTTTCTTGGAAAATAATATTAATGTACATCTCTTTAAAATTCTAATAAGCTTTAAGAATAAATTTCCCTTTCTTGGAAAATAATACTAATGTTCATCTCTTTAAAATTCTAATCAGCTTTAAGAATAAATTTCCCTTTCTTGAAAAATAATACTAATGTACACCTCTTGAAAATTTAATAAGCTTCAACAATAAATTTCCCTTTCTTGAAAAATACACCAAATGAACATCTCTTGAACATTCTAATGAGCTTCAAGAATAAATTTCCTTTTCCTGAAAAATAATCCTATTGTACATCTCTTTAAAATTCTAATGAGCTTCACGAATAAATTTCCTTTTTCTGAAAAATAATGCTAATGTCCATCTCTTTAAAATTCTAATGAGCTTGAAGAATAAATTTCCCTTTCTTGGAAAATAATATTAATGTACATCTCTTTAAAATTCTAATAAGCTTTAAGAATAAATTTCCCTTTCTTGGAAAATAATACTAATGTTCATCTCTTTAAAATTTTAATAAGCTTCAACAATAAATTTCCCTTTCTTGAAAAATACACCTAATGTACATCTCTTGAACATTCTAATGAGCTTTAAGAATAAATTTCCTTTTCCTGAAAAATAATCCTAATGTACATCTCTTGAAAATTCTAATGAGCTTGAAGAATAAATTTCCCTTTCTTGGAAAATAATACTAATGTTCATCTCTTTAAAATTTTAATAAGCTTCAACAATAAATTTCCCTTTCTTGAAAAATAATACTAATGTACATCTCTTTAAAATTCTAATAAGCTTCAAGAATAAATTTCCCTTTCTTGAAAAATAATACTAATGTACATCTCTTTAAAATTCTAATCAGCTTCAACAATAAATTTCCCTTTCTTGAAAAATACACCTAATGTACATCTCTTGAACATTCTAATGAGCTTTAAGAATAAATTTCCTTTTCCTGAAAAATAATCCTAATGTCCATCTCTTTAAAATTCTAATGAGCTTGAAGAATAAATTTCCCTTTCTTGGAAAATAATATTAATGTACATCTCTTTAAAATTCTAATAAGCTTTAAGAATAAATTTCCCTTTCTTGGAAAATAATACTAATGTTCATCTCTTGAACATTCTAATGAGCTTTAAGAATAAATTTCCTTTTCCTGAAAAATAATCCTAATGTACATCTCTTGAAAATTCTAATGAGCTTCACGAATAAATTTCCTTTTTCTGAAAAATAATCCTAATGTCCATCTCTTTAAAATTCTAATGAGCTTGAAGAATAAATTTCCCTTTCTAGGAAAATAATACTAATGTTCATCTCTTTAAAATTTTAATAAGCTTCAACAATAAATTTCCCTTTCTTGAAAAATAATACTAATGTACATCTCTTTAAAATTCTAATAAGCTTCAAGAATAAATTTCCCTTTCTTGAAAAATAATACTAATGTACATCTCTTTAAAATTCTAATCAGCTTTAAAAATAAATTTCCCTTTCTTGAAAAATAATACTAATGTACACCTCTTGAAAATTTAATAAGCTTCAACAATAAATTTCCCTTTCTTGAAAAATACACCTAATGTACATCTCTTGAACATTCTAATGAGCCTTAAGAATAAATTTCCTTTTCTTGAAAAATAATCCTAATGTACATCTCTTGAAAATTCTAATGAGCTTCACGAATAAATTTCCTTTTCCTGAAAAATAATCCTAATGTCCATCTCTTTAAAATTCTAATGAGCTTTAAGAATAAATTTCCCTTTCTTGGAAAATAATATTAATGTACATCTCTTTAAAATTCTAATAAGCTTTAAGAATAAATTTCCCTTTCTTGGAAAATAATACTAATGTTCATCTCTTTAAAATTCTAATAAGCTTCAACAATAAATTTCCCTTTCTTGAAAAATAATACTAATGTACATCTCTTTAAAATTCTAATAAGCTTCAAGAATAAATTTCCCTTTCTTGAAAAATAATACTAATGTTCATCTCTTTAAAATTCTAATGAGCTTTAAGAATAAATTTCCCTTTCTTGAAAAATCATACTAATGTACACCTCTTGAAAATTTAATAAGCTTCAACAATAAATTTCCCTTTCTTGAAAAATACACCTAATGTACATCTCTTGAACATTCTAATGAGCTTTAAGAATAAATTTCCTTTTCCTGAAAAATAATCCTAATGTACATCTCTTGAAAATTATAATGAGCTTCAAGAATAAATTTCCTTTTCCTGAAAAATAATCCTAATGTCCATCTCTTTAAAATTCTAATGAGCTTTAAGAATAAATTTCCCTTTCTTGGAAAATAATATTAATGTACATCTCTTTAAAATTCTAATAAGCTTTAAGAATAAATTTTCCTTTCTTGAAAATAATACTAATGTTCATCTCTTTAAAATTCTAATAAGCTTGAACAATAAATTTCCCTTTCTTGAAAAATAATACTAATGTACATCTCTTGAAAATTCTAATAAGCTTCAACAATAAATTTTCCTTTCTTGAAAAAATAATACAAATGTACATCTCTTTAAAATTCTAATAAGCTTCAAGAATAAATTTTCCTTTCTTGAAAAAATAATACTAATGTTCATCTCTTTAAAATTCTAATAAGCTTCAACAATAAATTTCCCTTTCTTGAAAATAATACTAATGTACATCTCTTTAAAATTCTAATAAGCTTCAAGAATAAATTTCCCTTTCTTGAAAAATAATACTAATGTACATCTCTTTAAAATTCCAATCAGCTTTAAAAATAAATATCCATTTCTTGAAAACTAATACTAATGTACACCCCTTGAAAATTTAATAAGCTTCAACAATAAATTTCCCTTTCTTGAAAAATACACCTAATGTACATCTCTTGAACATTCTAATGAGCTTTAAGAATAAATTTCCTTTTCCTGAAAAATAATCCTAATGTACATCTCTTGAAAATTCTAATGAGCTTCACGAATAAATTTCCTTTTCCTGAAAAATAATCCTAATGTCCATCTCTTTAAAATTCTAATGAGCTTTAAGAATAAATTTCCCTTTCTTGAAAAATAATATTAATGTACATCTCTTTAAAATTCTAATAAGCTTTAAGAATAAATTTCCCCTTCTTGGAAAATAATACTAATGTTCATCTCTTTAAAATTCTAATAAGCTTCAACAATAAATTTCTCTTTCTTGAAAAATAATACTAATGTACATCTCTTTAAAATTCTAATAAGCTTTAAGATTAAATTTCCCTTTGTTGAAAAATAATACTAATGTACACCTCTTGAAAATTTAATAAGCATCAATAATAAATTTTCCTTTCTTGAAAAATACACCTAATGTACATCTCTTTAACATTCTAATGAGCTTCAAGAATAAATTTCCTTTTCCTGAAAAATAATCCTAATGTACATCTCTTTAAAATTCTAATGAGCTTTAAGAATAAATTTCCCTTTCTTGGAAAATAATACTAATGTACACCTCTTTAAAATTCTAATGAGCTTTAAGAATAAATTTCCCTTTCTTGAAAAATAATACTAATGTACACCTCTTGAAAATTTAATAAGCTTCAACAATAAATTTCCCTTTCTTGAAAAATACACCTAATGTACATCTCTTGAACATTCTAATGAGATTCAAGAATAAATTTCCTTTTCCTGAAAAATAATCCTAATGTACATCTCTTTAAAATTCTAAAAAGCTTCAAGAATAAATTTTCCTTTCTTGAAAAATAATACTAATGTTCATCTCTTTAAAATTCTAATAAGCTTCGACAATAAATTTCTCTTTCTTGAAAAATAATGCTAATGTACATCTCTTTAAAATTCTAATAAGCTTCAAGAATAAATTTTCCTTTCTTGAAAAATAATTCTAATGTACATCTCTTTAAAATTCTAATGAGCTTTAAGAATAAATTTCCCTTTCTTGGAAAATAATACTAATGTACATCTCTTTAAAATTCTAATGAGCTTTAAGAATAAATTTCCCTTTCTTGGAAAATAATATTAATGTACATCTCTTTAAAATTCTAATAAGCTTCAAGAATAAATTTTCCTTTCTTGAAAAATAATACTAATGTTCATCTCTTTAAAATTCTAAGAAGCTTCAACAATAAATTTCCCTTTCTTGAAAAATAATACTAATGTACATCTCTTGAAAATTCTAATAAGCTTCAACAATAAATTTTCCTTTCTTGAAAAATAAACCTAATGTACATCTCTTTAAAATTGTAACGAGCTTCAAGAATAAATTTCCCTTTCTTGGAAAATAATACTAATGTACATCTCTTTTAAATTCTAATAAGCTTCAAGAATAAATTTCCCTTTCTTGAAAAATAATACTAATGTACATTTCTTTAAATTTCTAATCAGCTTTAAGAATAAATTTCCCTTTCTTGAAAAATAATACTAATGTACACCTCTTGAAAATTTAATAAGCTTCAACAATAAATTTCCCTTTCCTGAAAAATACACCTAATGTACATCTCTTGAACATTCTAATGTGCTTCAAGAATAAAATTCCTTTTCCTGAAAAATAATACTAATGTACATCTCTTTAAAATTCTAATGAGCTTTAAGAATAAATTTCCCTTTCTTGGAAAATAATACTAATGTACACCTCTTGAAAATTTAATAAGCTTCAATAATAAATTTTCCTTTCTTGAAAAATACACCTAATGTACATCTCTTTAACATTCTAATGAGCTTCAAGACTAAATTTCCTTTTCCTGAAAAATAATCCTAATGTACATCTCTTTAAAATTCTAATGAGCTTTAAGAATAAATTTCCCTTTCTTGGAAAATAATACTAATGTACATCTCTTTAAAATTCTAATGAGCTTTAAGAATAAATTTCCCTTTCTTGAAAAATAATACTAATGTACATCTCTTTAAAATTCTAATAAGCTTTAAGATTAAATTTCCCTTTGTTGAAAAATAATACTAATGTACACCTCTTGAAAATTTAATAAGCTTCAATAATAAATTTTCCTTTCTTGAAAAATACACCTAATGTACATCTCTTTAACATTCTAATGAGCTTCAAGAATAAATTTCCTTTTCCTGAAAAATAATCCTAATGTACATCTCTTTAAAATTCTAATGAGCTTTAAGAATAAATTTCCCTTTCTTGAAAAATCATACTAATGTACACCTCTTGAAAATTTAATAAGCTTCAACAATAAATTTCCCTTTCTTGAAAAATACACCTAATGTACATCTCTTGAACATTCTAATGAGCTTTAAGAATAAATTTCCTTTTCCTGAAAAATAATCCTAATGTACATCTCTTGAAAATTATAATGAGCTTCAAGAATAAATTTCCTTTTCCTGAAAAATAATCCTAATGTCCATCTCTTTAAAATTCTAATGAGCTTTAAGAATAAATTTCCCTTTCTTGGAAAATAATATTAATGTACATCTCTTTAAAATTCTAATAAGCTTTAAGAATAAATTTTCCTTTCTTGAAAATAATACTAATGTTCATCTCTTTAAAATTCTAATAAGCTTGAACAATAAATTTCCCTTTCTTGAAAAATAATACTAATGTACATCTCTTGAAAATTCTAATAAGCTTCAACAATAAATTTTCCTTTCTTGAAAAATAATACAAATGTACATCTCTTTAAAATTCTAATAAGCTTCAAGAATAAATTTTCCTTTCTTGAAAAATAATACTAATGTTCATCTCTTTAAAATTCTAATAAGCTTCAACAATAAATTTCCCTTTCTTGAAAAATAATACTAATGTACATCTCTTTAAAATTCTAATAAGCTTCAAGAATAAATTTCCCTTTCTTGAAAAATAATACTAATGTACATCTCTTTAAAATTCCAATCAGCTTTAAAAATAAATATCCATTTCTTGAAAACTAATACTAATGTACACCCCTTGAAAATTTAATAAGCTTCAACAATAAATTTCCCTTTCTTGAAAAATACACCTAATGTACATCTCTTGAACATTCTAATGAGCTTTAAGAATAAATTTCCTTTTCCTGAAAAATAATCCTAATGTACATCTCTTGAAAATTCTAATGAGCTTCACGAATAAATTTCCTTTTCCTGAAAAATAATCCTAATGTCCATCTCTTTAAAATTCTAATGAGCTTTAAGAATAAATTTCCCTTTCTTGAAAAATAATATTAATGTACATCTCTTTAAAATTCTAATAAGCTTTAAGAATAAATTTCCCCTTCTTGGAAAATAATACTAATGTTCATCTCTTTAAAATTCTAATAAGCTTCAACAATAAATTTCTCTTTCTTGAAAAATAATACTAATGTACATCTCTTTAAAATTCTAATAAGCTTTAAGATTAAATTTCCCTTTGTTGAAAAATAATACTAATGTACACCTCTTGAAAATTTAATAAGCATCAATAATAAATTTTCCTTTCTTGAAAAATAATACACCTAATGTACATCTCTTTAACATTCTAATGAGCTTCAAGAATAAATTTCCTTTCCTGAAAAATAATCCTAATGTACATCTCTTTAAAATTCTAATGAGCTTTAAGAATAAATTTCCCTTTCTTGGAAAATAATACTAATGTACACCTCTTTAAAATTCTAATGAGCTTTAAGAATAAATTTCCCTTTCTTGAAAAATAATACTAATGTACACCTCTTGAAAATTTAATAAGCTTCAACAATAAATTTCCCTTTCTTGAAAAATACACCTAATGTACATCTCTTGAACATTCTAATGAGATTCAAGAATAAATTTCCTTTTCCTGAAAAATAATCCTAATGTACATCTCTTTAAAATTCTACTAAGCTTCAAGAATAAATTTTCCTTTCTTGAAAAATAATACTAATGTTCATCTCTTTAAAATTCTAATAAGCTTCGACAATAAATTTCTCTTTCTTGAAAAATAATGCTAATGTACATCTCTTTAAAATTCTAATAAGCTTCAAGAATAAATTTTCCTTTCTTGAAAAATAATTCTAATGTACATCTCTTTAAAATTCTAATGAGCTTTAAGAATAAATTCCCTTTCTTGGAAAATAATACTAATGTACATCTCTTTAAAATTCTAATGAGCTTTAAGAATAAATTTCCCTTTCTTGGAAAATAATATTAATGTACATCTCTTTAAAATTCTAATAAGCTTCAAGAATAAATTTTCCTTTCTTGAAAAATAATACTAATGTTCATCTCTTTAAAATTCTAAGAAGCTTCAACAATAAATTTCCCTTTCTTGAAAAATAATACTAATGTACATCTCTTGAAAATTCTAATAAGCTTCAACAATAAATTTTCCTTTCTTGAAAAATAAACCTAATGTACATCTCTTTAAAATTGTAACGAGCTTCAAGAATAAATTTCCCTTTCTTGGAAAATAATACTAATGTACATCTCTTTTAAATTCTAATAAGCTTCAAGAATAAATTTCCCTTTCTTGAAAAATAATACTAATGTACATTTCTTTAAATTTCTAATCAGCTTTAAGAATAAATTTCCCTTTCTTGAAAAATAATACTAATGTACACCTCTTGAAAATTTAATAAGCTTCAACAATAAATTTCCCTTTCCTGAAAAATACACCTAATGTACATCTCTTGAACATTCTAATGTGCTTCAAGAATAAAATTCCTTTTCCTGAAAAATAATACTAATGTACATCTCTTTAAAATTCTAATGAGCTTTAAGAATAAATTTCCCTTTCTTGGAAAATAATACTAATGTACATCTCTTTAAAATTCTAATGAGCTTTAAGAATAAATTTCCCTTTCTTGAAAAATAATACTAATGTACACCTCTTGAAAATTTAATAAGCTTCAACAATAAATTTCCCTTTCTTGAAAAATACACCTAATGTACATCTCTTGAACATTCTAATGAGCTTTAAGGATAAATTTCCTTTTCCTGAAAAATAATCCTAATGTACATCTCTTGAAAATTCTAATGAGCTTCAAGAATAAATTTCCTTTTCCTGAAAAATAATCCTAATGTACATCTCTTTAAATTCTAATGAGCTTTAAGAATAAATTTCCCTTTTTTGGAAAATAATATTAATGTACATCTCTTTAAAATTCTAATAAGCTTCAGGAATAAATTTTCCTTTCTTGAAAAATAATACTAATGTTAATCACTTTAAAATTCTAATAAGCTTCAACAATAAATTTCCCTTTCTTGAAAAATAAACCTAATGTACATCTCTTTAAAATTGTAACGAACTTCAAGAATAAATTTCCCTTTCTTGGAAAATAATACTAAAGTACATCTCTTTAATATTCTAATCAGCTTTAAGAATAAATTTCCCTTTCTTGAAAAATAATACTAATGTACACCTCTTGAAAATTTAATAAGCTTCAACAATAAATTTCCCTTTCTTGAAAAATACACCTAATGTACATCTTTTGAACATTCTAATGAGCTTCAAGAATAAATTTCCTTTTCCTGAAAAATAATCCTAATGTACATCTCTTTAAAATTCTAATGAGCTTTAAGAATAAATTTCCCTTTCTTGGAAAATAATACTAATGTACATCTCTTTAAAATTCTAATGAGCTTTAAGAATAAATTTCCCTTTCTTGGAAAATAATATTAATGTACATCTCTTTAAAATTCTAATAAGCTTCAAGAATAAATTTCCCTTTCTTGAAAAATAATACTAATGTACATCTCTTGAAAATTCTAATAAGCTACAACAATAAATTTCCCTTTCTTGAAAAATAAACCTAATGTACATCTCTTTAAAATTGTAACGAGCTTCAAGAATAAATTTCCCTTTCTTGGAAAATAATACTAATGTACATCTCTTTAAAATTCTAATAAGCTTCAAGAATAAATTTCCCTTTCTTGAAAAATAATACTAATGTACATCCCTTTAAAATTCTAATCAGCTTTAAGAATAAATTTCCCTTTCTTGAAAAAGAATACTAATGTACACCTCTTGAAAATTTAATAAGCTTCAACAATAAATTTCCCTTTCTTGAAAAATACACCTAATGTACATCTCTTGAACATTCTAATGAGCTTCAAGAATAAATTTCCTTTTCCTGAAAAATAATCCTAATGTACATCTCTTTAAAATTCTAATGAGCTTTAAGAATAAATTTCCCTTTCTTGGAAAATCATACTAATGTACATCTCTTTAAAATTCTAATAAGCTTCAAGAATAAATTTTCCTTTCTTGAAAAATAATACTAATGTTCATCTCTTTAAAATTCTAATAAGCTTCAACAATAAATTTCCCTTTCTTGAAAAATAATACTAATGTACATCTCTTTAAAATTCTAATAAGCTTCAAGAATAAATTTCCCTTTCTTGAAAAATAATACTAATGTACATCTCTTTAAAATTCTAATCAGCTTTAAGAATAAATTTCCCTTTCTTGAAAAATAATACTAATGTACAACTCTTGAAAATTTAATAAGCTTCAACAATAAATTTCCCTTTCTTGAAAAATACACCTAATGTATGTAACAACGGGAAAGATTCGAAAGAGTTTTTAAAGGATTTTAAAAGATAAAACTTGATTTTAACCCTAATCCCAATCAAACGAAGACTGACACGTATTTCGAAGATAATGATTGGACATAGAAGGTCCTTTGAAGCCAAAAACACAATCAAACAGAAAGAAATGTAATCCGGCGATCAGAAACTGACGGAAGGAGTTTCGTGCGTCACTTTCGTTGACAGAGGCCAAGACTTTTGCATGGAAATGCGTGCCAATGTCTAGAAGGATGCCGACACCTTAAAAGATCCCCGGGTGGCCTGGGAAAAGTCGGGATCGCCCTTGGAGGCTTTAAATTACGCGAACTCCCGCCATTTCTCTCATTCCACTCTCTCTCCTCACCACACTCTCTCTCTCCTCTCTCTTTTCTCTCTCTACTTTCCTCCACCGTGAACGGCCGCCACAGCCACCGTGGGCCGCCACCAAGGGTACCAACCGACAGCCCTCACTGCCCATAACCACCAGCAACCAACCACGGCCACCAATCTGGCCGACGAGTCGCCTAAAAACGCTATTTTTCCTCCATCGCGCGAAATTTCTCACCGAATCCGCCGTCCGACGCCAATGACTCACCGCTCTCACCACCGTAGCCCGAGCCGCCAGCTTCCTCCAAAGAGCTCGGGCCGCCGAAGGAGGCCAGACGCGCCTGGATCGAGGCAGAACGCCGTCCGCCATGCGAGAAGCTTCGTGGCCGGAAAACACCACCCAAACGGCCGTGAACCACCGTGCCACCACCGTATTCAGACTCCTGGGCTTGCGGGCTTCACCGTGGTGTGATTTTCGAGGCAAACCGCACCTCCTCGTCGTGCGCCGCCGTGCCGAAGTTTCTGGACGTGCATCCCGAGAAACCGAGACTACCGGGACGTAGAATTCCATCATCCAAGAACAGTGGTAAGGTCCGTTTTCCCAAAAACTAATGTTATATGACTGAAATGGCTGCCGAACGTAATTAGGCAATTAATTAACCTAGGTAACTGTGTAACCGAGTTTAGGATTGAAAATTGGATGACGTGACGAGCCTAAATGTTTAATTTGATGTCCAGGAAATTAATCAGACTCAGAAACCGAGACTGCGTGGGATTTTGAAGTGATTTAGAGCATTCGGAGACCAGGTAGGATAATTTACACTTCCCGAACCCTAGAATTGATTTAGTGAATACCTGACTGATTTAGACGACTTGTATGGATTTGCGTGCTGCTTTCGATGGGATAAAATTGCATGCCTATGTGCTGAAAACCCTAATTGCATGTTAGACACCTTGTTTATCGAGTTTAGATGCCTTTAGACGATTTACTTAGGGTTGGGTACTTGATAGCCAGATGGGACGGCCGTTAAGTATCCCTCGTCAGAAGCTTTTAAACTAAACTATTTTTATCGATTTAGCCTGCATCGAGTTAGGGATTGCGCTGTTAAACCAGACTCGACCCTAAGAAAGGTTTAGGGAGTATAAGGGTGGATAACCTACACTGGAAACGTTGTGATTTAGGCGTGATACCCTAGAACCCCGAGGAATAGCCGATCGAGTGCATGTGAGTTCGAATAGATCAGATGAGGATGAGAATTGGCGTATGTGCACATGCCTAGAGGACGCTCTAGATGTCGATTCTCACCTGGTCCTGAGTGAGTGATTGGTGTTACGATCACACTCACAATATAGGCTTGATTCGGTGATTGGTGTAACGGATCACACCCAACGATAAGAGAGGTATTCTCTCTAGACTACGTGCAATTAGAAGATGATTTAGATTTGGTTCAAATGATTTGTAGCCAACGTGGATTGAGAGACACAGGCATGAGATTTTACTTGATTTTGATAATTGATTTTAAAAAAATGGATTTCTCGATTGTGATATATTACCGCAATTTCCATGTGTTTAAACGATTTTAAAGATAAGGTATTCCACTGCTGAATCGATTTGGGAAGACGATTTCGGTGTTCACACTGGCCGAGTATTCAACCGGTTTTTCAATGATAATTGATTTGTAAATTATTCTACTGGGATTCATATCTCATTAGGTTTTTTACTCGTGATGAACAGTGACAGGGGCAGAGCCTGCAGACGATAATGTCGACTTGAGGATGTATTTTGAGAATGATTAGCTTAGGCTTGAATTATTTGTATATATACTTTGATGATGATGTTCTTTAACGGATTCTGGTTCTTGTAAATTCTGTATGGACTAGACTAAATGTACATATAACATTTTAGATAGTATGTATGGATTTTAGTGATGGATTGATGTTGCTGTGTATGGATTTATATTAGTTATGTTTACTGCTGTTGTTAGATTGGCTGTTGATTTATAAACAGTGATTACTCAGATTGGGATATGATCAATTTACAGAGGAAACTCTGCCAGATTTTTGGTAGAATCTACCGCTGTAAATTTATGGATTTGAATTGTAATGTGTATGAACGTATGACGTGACATGTATATGAGTCTTAGATTTCATCCCAGAGTTATTATTGATGATGTATGTATGTGTATTTAGTTAGCTGTGTGTGAATTAGGGTTGAATGGAATTCGAATGGATAACGGAGAATCTATTTGGGTTACGCTCAACCAGTAGCGATCCCCTGACGTTCCCACATAGGGAATAAACATTCAGAATACCCCATATGCTTCCGCTAATCAGATAAGCATCACGTATGACGTATTAGGGGGTCGTTACAATTATGGTATCAGAGCCAGGTTTGTTGGATCTTATGGTTTATTGGGTCTAGGACTTTAAATCTTTGGGCTTGCAGCTTTAGGGTTTTGATTGATTTGACTCTGGAATGATAGGACCTGATTTGAATTGATAATGAACGGAATGAATTTGATGTACTTTTGTTAACTATTGCCGTGGACTGATCCTTCGTTTGTTTCGCGGTCGATAAGTATGGCAGAATCTAGCAGGGACGCCACACGTAGGCCTAGGGGAAGGCCAAGGAACGTGGCTGTGTGGTGTAAGGCAGTACGGAGACCGAGGTTGACATGCGTGAGATGATGGAATCTATCGATTAATGGCCGATGCCATGAGAGACCAGGCCACTACCGGTGCCAATGCAATGAGACAAAGAAGCGGAGACGATAGACAGACGAGAAATGACTGAGCCACCCAACAGGTGAATCCACTATATCGTGGATGGATTGAATTACGAGAGCAGTCCATCTCCGTTCACAGGTGCCTCCGATCCAGCTGCTGTGGAAGCTTGGATAAAAGGAATTGAAAAGATTTTCAGGTTGTTGCAGTGCGACGAGGAACAGAAAGTCACATATGCAACATATATGTCAAGGGCTAAGCTGAAACTTTGGTGGACAGATGCCCAGCAATTGATGGAGAGCCGAAGCATTCCACTGACTTGGGAATCTTTCAAGAGAGTCTTCATGGATTAATATATCCCTGAGAGCGTGAAACAAGCAAAGGAAGCACAGCCTCCTTTAAACTCACCCAGGAGGCGCGTGCCGCTTGACGAGTATCCAAACAGCTGAGGAATTATCAAGGTACTCTACTTACCTGCGAATGCATTACGATGAGGCTTGGAAAGCGAAACAACTAGAAGAAGGCCTCGATCTACCTATGAAGACTCAGTTGGCTACCCGAGATTCGAGACTTTGCCACACCGTGAATAAGTCGAGAATTCTGTGCAAGAATTTAGAACGTAAACAGCTCGTAATATGACACAACAGCGTCTGAGGCAGACCGGCCTGCACAAGCACCCAGAAATCTGAATGTAAGAAGCGGTATGTTTAAACCGCAACCAGGGGCTTCTAGTAGCAGTGGGAGGCGACCTGATAATACTCTTTGTCAGAAGTGTGGTACCAGACATCCAAATCAACCCTGCTGGCATCAGACTCCCCTCCAGTGTTATAGATGTGGAGGCACAGGACACATGGCCAGATACTGCCCTTCCACGGGGAATCAGCCGACATCTGGTAGCCGAAGACCACAAGCTCCAGGGAGAGTTTTTACTATGAATGCTGCCAACGTCGACAGGTCCTCAGGCTTGATCTTTGAGGGTAGAGGTAAAATTTATAATTTTTCTTTGATAGTATTGTTTGATTCGGGTGCTACGCACTCATTTATCGCTGATGCATGCGTAGAACGAATGAGATTACCTGTTCAAACCCTGCCCTGTGACCTATATATATCCACACTCTTGGGAGAGGCCACTATGTCCCCACGAATATGCCTAAATTGCCCTTTAACCATTGAAGATACCTTGTTTCTTGTGGACTTAGTGTGTATACCATTGTCAGGGATCGACGTTATTTTAGGAATGGATTGGTTGACTAGGAATCGGGTCTTGTTGAATTGTTCCGAAGGGACAATTACTTATCTAGATACCGTGCCTGTGCGTGGTAATGACAGAGCTTGTGAGATAGGTGATATGTCCCTCAATCTTTCTGAGGTAGAGTTGCAGGATAGACTAAGTCAAATCCCAATCGTTAATGACTTTCCGGAGGTCTTTCCTTTGGAAATCAGTAAACTGCCACCACCTAGGGAGATAGAATTCACCATTGACCTGATTCCGGGAGCGGGTCCAATAGCTATGACCCCGTATCATATGGCCCCCGCAGAATTGAGAGAATTAAAAGTCCAAATCGAAGACATGTTGGAGAAGGGGTTTGTTAGGCCGAGTGTATCACCATGGGGAGCTCCGGTCTTATTCGTAAAGAAGAAAGACGGGAGTTTAAGACTGTGTATTGATTACCGACAATTGAATAAGGTGACCATTAAGAACAAATACCCATTGCCACGTATTGACGATTTGTTTGATCAGTTGCAAGGCGATCGTATTTTCTAAGATAGATTTAAGGTCGATACCACCAGATTAGGGTTAGAGAGGAGGATATTCCCAAGACAAAGATTCCAGTGACAAGATACGGCCATTACGAGTTTTTAGTGATGCCGTTTGGATTGACAAATGCACCCGCTGTCTTTATGGATTATATGAACAGAATTTTCAGACCCTATTTAGATCAATTTGTTGTGGTATTCATTGACGATATCTTAGTATATTCCAAGACTCACGAAGAGCATGCCCAGCATCTTAACACGGTGTTACAGATACTGGAAGAGAAACAACTGTATGCAAAGCTGGAGAAATGTGAGTTTTGGTTAGAAGAAGTGAAATTTTTAGGACATGTGGTAAATGGGAAAGGGATAGTGGTTGACCCAAAGAAAATCGAAGCAGTATTCGACCTAGAACGGTCACCGAGATTAGGAGTTTCTTGGGTTTGGCTGGCTATTATCGGAAATTCATTCAAGGATTTTCGCAAATAGCAGTGCCATTGACCCGATTGACTCGGAAAGGGGTAGATTTTGAATGGAGCGAACAGTGTGAGACTAGTTTTCAGATTCTGAAAGAGAAATTGACCACCGCTCCTGTATTAATCATTTCGAGACCCCTAGAACCCTTTACTGTATACACAGATGCATCTTTGAGAGGCCTAGGTTGTGTTTTGATGCAGGATGGGAAAGTTGTGGCTTATGCATCGCGACAATTGAAACCTGCAGAGGAGAACTATCCCACCCATGACTTAGAATTAGCTGCCGTTGTGTTTGCCCTAAAGATTTGGAGACATCACCTGTATGGCGCGGTATTCGAGGTATATAGTGATCATAAGAGCCTTAGGTATTTGTTCGATCAGAAGGAATTAAACATGAGGCAGCGTAGGTGGGTAGAATATTTAAAAGACTTTGATTTTGAATTGAAATATCATGCAGGGAAAGCAAATGTTGTAGCCGATGCATTAAGCCGAAAGTCACTACAACTAGCTAGTTTAATGATTGGGGAGATGAGGTTACTTGAGGATTTTGGGAACCTTAGCCTCAACGTAATCTCGTTTCCGCAAAGATTAGTGATGAGTGACTTTTTGATAACCTGCGAATTGAGAGAACTAATTAGACAAGCCCAACTTGAAGATGAATCCTTGGAGGTATATGCAGACCAACCCGATTTTGGATTAGCACCTGATGGAGTCTTAATGTTTAGAAAGAGAGTAGTAATTCCGAACCATCAGGAATTAAAGGAAAAAGTGTTAGCAGAAGCTCACAGAAGCCATTACACTATTCACCCGGTATTTCCAAGATGTATCAGATCTAAAGAGAAATTTTAGGTGGCCTGGAATGCGGAGAGATATCACGGATTACGTAAATGCCTGTTTGACTTGTCAACAGGTTAAGATAGAGCATCAGAAACCCGCAGGGCTACTTAAGCCATTAGAAATACCAGAGAGAAAATGGGATCAGATCACTATGGATTTCGTGGTTGGATTACCTAGAACACCAGCAGGATTTGATGCCATTTGGGTGATAGCGGATAGGTTGACCAAGTCTGCACACTTTTTGCCTGTTAAAGTGCGTTACTCCATGGAGAAATTAGCCGAAGTATACCTTAGGGAAATCGTGAGATTACATAGAATACCGTCAGGTATAGTATCTGATCGAGATCCTAGGTTTACTTCGAGATTTTGGCAATCCCTACAGCAAGCTTTAGGAACCCAAATTTTTAAATTTAGCACGACTATCATCCTCAGACTGACGGGCAGTATGAGAGGACTATTCAAACCCTAGAAGATATGTTGAGGGCTTGTGTGCTTGAAACAGAAGGAAGTTGGGATAAACACCGCCGTTGATAGAGTTTGCATACACAATAACTTATCACTCTACCATCGGCATGGCAATCGCATGAGGCTCTGTATGGGAGAAGTTGTAAGTCACCCTTAAGTTGGGTAGAAATGGGGGAGAGTGCACTGTTGAGACCCGAGATGGTGCAAGAAACCACTGATCAAATTAAAATGATCAGGGAAAAGATGAGAGCTGCCCAACAGAGGCAAGAATCTTATGCTAACAAGAGAAGAAGGCCTTTGGAATTTAACGAGGGAGATCACGTATTTCTGAGAGTGTCCCCCACCACGGGTATTGGTAGACAGATAAGGACTAAGAAACTAAGTCCTAGATTTCTAGGACCATTCCAAATTTTACAAAGAGTCGGTCCTGTTGCCTACCAAATTGCTTTACCTCCCCATTTGTCCAACCTACATGATGTTTTCCACGTCTCCCAACTTCGTAAATATGTCCCAGATCCTCGCAAGATGTATTAGAGAATCAACCGATAATATTAAAGGAAAATTTGACTTATGAATCTACTCCTGTTCAAATCCTTGACTATAAGACTAAGCAGCTTCGAAGTAAAATAATCCCTCTAGTTAAGGTACTTTGGCAGGATGTAGCATCGCAGGAGATGACGTGGGAGAAAGAAGATGAAATGAGACAAAGATATCCGTAATCAAGTTGTGTATGAATTTTGGGGACAAAATTTCTTTTAAGGGGGGGAGAATGTAACAACGGGAAAGATTCGAAAGAGTTTTTAAAGGATTTTAAAAGATAAAACTTGATTTTAACCCTAATCCCAATCAAACGAAGACTGACACGTATTTCGAGGATAATGACTGGACACAGAAGGTCGTTTGAAGCTAGAAACACAATCAAACAGAAAGAAATGTAATTCGCGATCGAACTCGACTAAGGAGTTTCGTGCATCACTTTCGTTGACGGAGGCCAACACTTTTGCATGGAAATGCGTACAACGCCTGGAAGGATGCCGAGCACCTAAAAGATCCCCGGGTGGCCTGGAAAAGTCGGGATCGCCCCTGGAGGCTTTAAATTACGCGAACTCCCGCCATTTCTCTCATTCCACTCTCTCTCCTCACCACACTCTCTCTCTCCTCTCTCTTTTCTCTCTCTACTTTCCTCCACCGTGAACGGCCGCCACAGCCACCGTGGGCTGCCACCAAGGGTACCAACCGACACCATCGCCCACAACCACCAAGAACCAACCCACGGCCACCAACGCCACGAAAAACGCCGTTTTTCCCCTCCATCGCGCGAAACTTCCCCAGCTCGAATCGCCACCGTCCGTTGCCGTTGATCGTCATCGCCCCCACCACCGTGTAGCCCAAGCTTCCAGCTTCCTCCAGTAGCTCGGCGCCGTCGAAAGGAGGCCGTGTAACAACGGGAAAGATTCGAAAGAGTTTTTAAAGGATTTTAAAAGATAAAACTTGATTTTAACCCTAATCCCAATCAAACGAAGCCTGACACGTATTTCGAGGATAATGACTTGACACAGAAGGTCGTTTGAAGCCAGAAACACAATCAAACAGAAAGAAATGCAATCCGGCGATCAGAAACTAACGAAAGGAGTTTCGTGCGTCACTTTCGTTGACGGAGGCCGAGACTTTTGCATGGAAATGCGTGCCAATGTCTGGAAGGATGACGACACCCTAAAAGACCCCCGGGTGGCCTAGGAAAAGTCGGAATCACCCCTGGAGGCTTTAAATTACGCAAACTCCTGCCATTTCTCCCATTTCACTCTCTCTCTTCTCTCTTTTCTCTCTCCACCTTCCTCCACCGTGAACGGCCACCACAGCCACCGTGGGCCGCCACCAAGGGTACCAACCGACACCATCGCCACAACCACCAGCAACCAACCACCGCCACCAACGGCCGCCGGAGCCGCCGAAAAAATGCCATTTTTCCTCTCCATCGCGCGAAATTTCCCCAGCCTAATTCGCCGCCGTCCGACGCCGTTGACCCTCACCGCCCCCACCACCGTGTAGCCCGAGCTGCCAGCTGCCTCCAGTAGCTCAGCGCCGTCGAAAGGAGGCCGGACGCACCCGGATCGAGGTAAAACGCCGTCTGCCGTGCGAGACGCTTTGTGGCAGGAAAACACCGTCCAAACGGCCGTGAACCGCCGTGCCACCACCGTATTCGGACTCCTGAGCTTGCGGGCTTCACCGTGGGGTGATTTTTGAGACAAACTGCACCTCACCGCCGTGTGCTGCCGTACGCCGCCGTGTGCCGCCGTGCCAGAGTTTCTGGACGAGCATCCCGAGAAACTGAGACCATCGGGACGTAGAATTCCATCATCCGAGCACAGTGGTAAGGTCCGTTTTCCCAAAAACTAATGTTATATGACTGAAATGGCTGCCGAATGTAATTAGGCAATTAATTAACCTAGGTAACTGTGTAACCGGGTTTAGGATTGAAAATTGGATGACGTGACGAATCTAAATATTCAATTTCATGTCCAGGGAATTAATTGGGCTCAGAAACCGAGATTTCGCAGAGTCCTGACTTGAATTGAAGCGACCGGCGACCAGGTAGGATAATTTACACTTCCCGAACCCTAGAATTGATTTAGTGAATACCTAACTGATTTAGACGACTTGTATGGATTTGCGTGCTGCTTTCGATGGGATAAAATTGCATGCCTGTGTGCTGAAAACCCTAATTGCATGTTAGACACCTTGTTTATCGAGTTTAGATGCCTTTAGGGCGGATTTACTTAGGTTTGGGTACTTGATAGCCGGTATGGGACGGCCGTTAAGTATCTCTCATACAGGAAGCTTTTAAATGAAACTATTTTTATCAGATTTAGCCTGTACTGAGTTAGGGATTACGCGTTAAACCAGGACGACCCTAAGAAAGGTTTAGGGAGTATAAGGGTGGATAACCTACACGGGGAAACGTTGTGATTTAGGCGTGATACCCTAGAACCCTGAGGAATAGCCGACCGAATGCATGTGAGTTCGAATAGACTGTATGAGGATGAGAATTGGCGTATGTGCACATGCTAGGGGACGCCCTAGATGTTGATTCTCACCCGGTCCTTGAGTGAGTGATTGGTGTTACGGATCACACTCACAATATAGGCTTGATTCGGGTGATTGGTGTTACGGATCACACCCAACGATAAGAGAGGTATTCTCTCTAGACTACGTGCAATTAGAAGATGATTTAGATTCTACATAATGATTTGTAGCCAACGTGGATTGAGATACACAGGGCATGGGATTTCACTTGCTTTTGATAACTGATTTTTAAAGAAATGGATTTTATGATTGTGATATATTGCCGTAATTTCCATGTATTTAAACGATTTTAAAGAAAAGGTATTCCGCTGTTTTCGAACTGATTTAGGGAAGACAATTTCGGTGTTCACACCGCTGGGTATTCAACTGGTTTTGATAATTGATTCTGGGATTCATATCTCATTAGGTTGTTTACTCAGATGAACAGTGGACAAAAAGGTGAGCCAGACGCATTTATAGCCGGTTTCGACTTGAGGATAGGCGGAGAATGATTAGCTTAGGCTTGAATTATTTGTATATATACTTGATGATGATGTTATTTAACGGATTCTGTTTCTTGTAAATTCTGAATGGACTAGACTAAATGTACATATAACGTTTTAGATAGTATGTATGGATTTTAGTGATGGATTGATGTTGCTGTGTATGGATTTATATTAGTTATGTTTATCTTTGTTGTTGGATTGGTCGTTGATTTATAAACAGTGATTCTCAGATTTGGGATATGATCAATTTATAGAGGAAACTCTACCAGATTTTCGGTAGAATTTATCGCTGTAAATTTATGGATTTGAATTGAAATGTGTATGAACGTATGACGTGACATGTATATGAGTTTTAGATTTCATCCCAGAGTTATTATTGATGATGTACATATGTGTATTTAGTTAGCTGCGTGTGAATCAGGGTTGAACGGAATCCGAATGGACAGCGGAGAATCTATTTGGGTTACGCTCAACCTGTAGCGATCCCCTGACGTTCCCACATAGGGAATAAACATTCAAAATACCCCATATGCTTCTGCTAATCAGATAAGCATCACGTATGACGTATTAGGGGGTCGTTACACGAATGACGTGACGAATCTGAATATTTAATTCTATGGCCAGGAAATTAATCGGGCCCAGAAATCAAGACTGCGTGGAATTCTAAAGTGATTTAGAGCATTCGAAGACCAGGTAGGATAATTTACACTTCCCGAACCCTAGAATTGACTTAGTGGATACCTGATTGATTTAGTTGAATTGCATGGATTTGCGTGCTTCTTTCGATGGGATAAATTGCATGCCTGTGTGCTGAAAACCCTAATTGCATGTTAGACACCTTGTTTATCGAGTTTAGATGCCTTTAGGACGGATTTACTTAGGGTTGGGTACATGATAGCCGGTATGGGACGGCCGTTAAGTATCCCTAGTACAGGGAGCTTTTAAACAAAATTATTTTTATTATATTTAGCCTGTACTGAGTTAGGGATTACGCGTTAAACCAGGACAACCCTAAGAAAGGTTTAGGGAGTATAAGGGTGGATAACCTACACGGGGAAACGTTGTGATTTAGGCGTAATACCTTAGAACCCTGAGGAATAGCCGATCGAGTGCATGTGAGTTCAAATAGACTGTATGAGGATGAGAATTGGCGTATGTGCACATGCTAGGGGACGCCCTAGATGTTGATTCTCACCCGGTCCTTGAGTGAGTGATTGGTGTTACGGATCACACTTACAATATAGGCTTGATTCGGGTGATTGGTGTTACAGATCACACCCAACGATAAGAGAGGTATTCTCTCTAGACTACGTGCAATTAGAAGATGATTTAGATTTGGTTACAGCGAATTTGTAGCCAACGTGGATTGAGATACACAGGGCATGGGATTTTACTTGATTTCGATGATTGATTTTCAAAGAAATGGATTTTTATGATTTCGATTAACTGCAGCGATTTCCATGTAATAAAATGATTTTAAAGATAAGGTATTTCACTGTTTTCAAACTGATTTCAGGAAGATGATTTCGGTGTTCGCACCACTGGGTATTCAACCAGCTTTCAAATGATATTTGAATTGTGAATTATTCTACTGGGATTCATATCTCATTAGGTTGTTTACTCATATGAACAGGGATGTGACAGAGCCAGACGATAGCCGAGGCTGAATTGAGGATAGACCGGAGGATGATTTAGCTTAGGCTTGAATCGTTTGTACATACACTCTGATGAAGTTGTTGTTTATTGGGTTCTGTCTCTTATGTTTTATGTATGGACTGGACTGAATGTACATGTAATATTTTAGATAGTGTATATGGATTATAGTGATGAATTAACGTTGCTGTATATGGATTTATGTTAAGTATGTTTATTCTTTGTTGTTGGACCCCGTTTGATTTTAAACAGGTGATTTTGTACTTGGGATATGATCGAAATACAGAAGAAACTCTGCCAGATTTTCGGTAGGGTTTATTGCTGTAAACTTGGGAAATTCAGTTAGAATGTATGTGAATGCTTGACAGTATATGTATATGAGTTTTGGATGTTGAGTTTAATGATTGTACGCCGTATGTATGGACTTTAGCTTCATTCCAGAGTTATTGATGATGTATGTATGTGTGTTTAGTTAGCTGCGTGTGAATCAGGGTTGAATGGAATCTGAATGGACAATGGGAAGTTTATTTGGGATACGTTCAACCAGTAGCAATCCCCTGACATTCCCACATAGGGAATAATTATGTAAACTAATCCATATGATTCCGCTAATCAGATAAGCATCGCGTGTGATGTATTAGGGGGTCGTTACAAAAATTCCCTTTCTTGAAAAATAATACTAATGTACATCTCTTTAAAATTCTAATAAGCTTCAAGAATAAATTTTCCTTTCTTGAAAAATAATACTAATCTTCATCTCTTTAAAATTCTAATAAGCTTCAACAATAAATTTTCCTTTCTTGAAAAATAATACTAATGTACATCTCTTGAAAATTCTAATAAGCTTCAACAATAAATTTCCCTTTCTTGAAAAATAAACCTAATGTACATCTCTTTAAAATTGTAACGAGCTTCAAGAATAAATTTCCCTTTCTTGAAAAATAATACTAATGTACATCTCTTTAAAATTCTAATAAGCTTCAAGAATAAATTTCCCTTTCTTAAAAAATATTACTAATGTACATCTCTTGAAAATTCTAATAAGCTTCAAGAATAAAATTCCCTTTCTTGAAAAATAATACTAATATACATCTCTTTAAAATTCTAATGAGCTTCAAGAATAAATTTCCCTTTCTTGAAAAATAATACTAATATACATCTCTTTAAAATTCTAATGAGCTTCAAGAATAAATTTCCCTTTCTTGAAAAATAATACAAATGTGCACCTCTTTAAAATTCTAATAAGCTTCAAGAATAAATTTCCCTTTCTTGAAAAATAAAGTTAATGTTTGTAACAACGGGAAAGATTTGAAAGAGTTTTAAAGGATTTTAAAAGATAAATTTCAATTTTTGAAGCTAATTTTCATTAAACGAAGCCTGGCACATATTTCGAGGATAATGACTTGACACAGAAGGTCGTTTGAAGTCAGAAACACGATCAAACAGAAAGAAATGCAATTCGGCAATCAGAAACTGATGGAAGGAGTTTCGTGCGTCAATGTCGTTGACGGAGGCCAAAACTTTTGCATAGAAATGCGTGCGGACGTCTGGAAGGATGCCGACACCCTAAAACATCCCCAGGTGGCCTGAGAAAAGTCAGAATCGTCCCTGGAGGCTTTAAATTACGTGAATTCCCTCCATTTCTCTCATTTCACTCTCTCTCCTCACCATACACTCTCTCTCTTCTCTCTCCTCCTTCCTTCACCGTGAACGGCGCTCACGACCAGCGTGGCGCCACCAAGGGCACCAACCGACAGCCCTCACTGGCCACAACCTCCAGCAACCAACCACGGCCACCAACGGCCGCCGGAGCCGCCGAAAATTGAGTTTAATGATTGTACGCCGCATTGTATGGACTTTAGTTTCATTCCAGAGTTATTATTGATGATGTATGTATGTGTATTTAGTTAGCTGCGTGTGAATCAGGGTTGAGCGAATCGAATGGACAATGGGAAGTCTATTTGGGTTATGCTCAACCAGTAGCGATCCCATGACGTTCCCACATACAGAATAATCCATATGCTTCCGCTAATCAGATAAGTATTGCTTATGACATATTAGGGGGTCGTTACAATTATGGTATCAGAGCCCGGTTTGTCGGATCTTCTGGTTTAGTGGGTTATGGACTTTAAATCTTTGGGCTTGTAGCTTTAGGGTTTTGATTGATTTGACTCTGGAATGATAGGACCTGATTTGAATTGATAATGAACGGAATGAATTTTATGTACTTCTGTTAACTATTGTTGTGTGACTGATCTATTTGTTTCTGTGTCAGATAAGCATGGCAGAATCTAGGAGGGACGCCACACGTAGGCCTAGGGGAAGGCCAAGGCACAGAAGCCAGGGTGCGTCAGGTAGTGGTAGCATAGAGACTGAGGTTGACATGCGTGAGATGATGGAATCTATCAGATTAATGGCCGATGCAATGAGAGACCAGGCCACTACCAGTGCCAATGCAATGAGACAGCAGCAGGAAGATAGACAGATGAGAAACGACAGAGCCACCCAATAGGTGAACCCACTATATCAGGGATGGATTGAATTCCAGAGAGCAGGTCCATCTCCGTTTACAGGTGCCTCCGATCCAGCTGCTGTGGAAGCTTGGGTAAAAGGAATTGAAAATATTTTCAGGTTATTGCAGTGCGACGATGAACAGAAGGTCACATATGCAACGTATATGCTAAAAGGTGAAGCGAAACTTTGGTGGACAGATGCCCAGAAACTGATGGAGAGCCGAGGCATTCCACTGACTTGGGAATCTTTCAAGAGAGTCTTCATGGATCAATATATCCCTGAGAGCATGAAACAAGCAAAGGAAGCACAGTTCCTGAAGCTCACCCAGGGAGGCAGGCCGTTTGACGAGTATCTGAAACAGTTTGAAGAATTATCAAGATACTCTACTTACCTGCGAATGCATTACGATGAGGCTTGGAAAGCGAAGCAACTAGAAGAAGGCCTCGATTTACCTATGAAGACTCAGTTAGCTACCCTGGAGATTCGAGACTTTGCCACACTGGTGAATAAGTGTCAAATTCTGAGCAAGAATTTAGATGTAAACAGACTGCATATGACATAATGAATGCGAGGGAACCGCCCGCATAAGCGCCGTAAATCTGAATGTAAGAAGCGGTATGTTTAAACTGCAACTAGGGGCTTCTAGTAGCAGTGGGAGGCGACCTGATAATACTCCTTGTCCGAAGTGTGGTACCAGACATCCAAATCAACCCTACTGGCATCAGACTCCACTTCAATGCTATAGATGTAGAGGTACAAGACACATGGCCAGATACTGCCCTTCCACGGGGAATCAGCCGACATCTGGTAGCCGAAGACCACAAGCTCCAGGGAGAGTTTTTACTATGAATGCTGCCAATGTTGACAGGTCCTCGGGCTTGATGCAGGGTAGAGGTAAAATTTATAATTTTTCTTTGATAGTATTATTTGATTCGGGTGCTACGCACTCCTTTATTGCTGATGCATGCGTAGAAAGAGTAAGATTACCTGTTCAAACCCTGCCCTGTGACCTATACATATCCAAACCCTTGGGAGAAGCCACTATGTCCCCACGAATATGCCTAAATTTCCCCTTAACCATTGAAGATACTTTATTTCTTGTGGACTTAGTGTGTATACCATTGTCAGGGATCGACATTATTCTGGGAATGGATTGGTTGACTAGGAATCGGGTCTTGTTGAATTGTTTCGAAGGGACAATTACTTATCCGATAACGTACACTGGCATTGAGAGTGACAGGGCTTGTGAGATAGGTGATATGTCCCTCAATCTTTCTGAGGTAGAGTTGCAGGATAGACTAAGTCAAATCCCAATCGTTAGTGACTTTCCGGAGGTATTTCCTTTGGAAATAAGTAAACTTCCACCACCTAGGGAGATAGAATTCACCATTGACCTGATTCCAGGAGCGGGTCCAATAGCTATGACCCCATATCGTATGGCCCCCGCAGAATTGAGAGAATTAAAAGTCCAAATCGAAGACATGTTGGAGAAGGGGTTCATTAGGCCAAGTGTATCACCATGGGGAGCTCCGGTCTTATTCGTAAAGAAGAAAGACGAGAGTTTAAGACTGTGTATTGATTACCGACAATTGAATAAGGTGACCATTAAGAACAAATACCCATTGCCATGTATTGATGATTTATTTGATCAGTTGCAAGGCGCGACTGTATTTTCTAAAATATATTTAAGGTCAGGATACCACCAGAATAGGGTTAGAGAGGAGGATATTCCTAAGAGAGCATTCAGGACGAGATATGGCCATTATGAGTTCTTAGTGATGCCATTTGGGTTGACGAATGCACCCGCTATCTTTATGGATTATATGAACAGGATTTTCAGACCCTATTTAGATCAATTCGTTGTGGTATTCATCGACGATATCTTAGTATATTCCAAGACTCACGAAGAACATGCCCAGCATCTTAACACGATGTTACGAATCTTGAAGAGAAACAATTGTATGCAAAGCTGGAGAAATGTGAGTTTTGGTTAGAAGAAGTGAAATTTTTAGGACATGTGGTTAATGGGAAAGGGATAGCGGTCGACCCAAAGAAAATTGAAGCAGTATTAGATTGGGATCGACCTAGAACGGTCACCGAGATTAGGAGTTTCTTGGGTTTGGCTGGCTATTATCGGAAATTCATTCAAGGATTTTCGCAGATAGCTGTGCCATTGACCCGATTGACTCAGAAAGGGGTAGATTTTGAATGGAGCGAACAGTGTGAGACTAGTTTTCAGATTCTGAAAGAGAAATTAACCACCGCTCCTGTACTAATTATTCCAAAACCCCTAGAACCCTTTACTGTATACACAGATGCATCTTTGAGAGGCCTAGGTTGTGTTTTGATGCAGGATGGGAAAGTTGTGGCTTATGCATCGCGGCAATTGAAACCTGCAGAGGAGAACTACCTTACCCATGACTTAGAACTAGCTGTCGTTGTGTTTGCCCTAAAGATTTGGAGACATTACCTGTATGGCGCGGTATTCGAGGTATATAGTGATCATAAGAGCCTTAGGTATTTGTTCGATCAGAAGGAATTAAACATGAGGTAGCGTAGGTGGGTAGAATATTTAAAAGACTTTGATTTTGAATTGAAATATCATGCAGGGAATGTAAATGTTGTAGCCGATGCATTAAGCCAAAAGTCACTACAACTAGCTAGTTTAATGATTGGTGAGATGAGGTTACTTGAGGATTTTGGGAACCTTAGCCTCAATGTAATCTCGTTTCCGCAAAGATTAGTGATGAGTGACTTTTTGATAACCTGCGAATTGAGAGAACTAACTAGACAAGCCCAACTTGAGGATGAATCCTTGGAAGTATACGCAGACCAACCCGATTTTGGACTAGCACCTGATGGAGTTTTAATGTTTAGGAAGAGGGTAGTAATTCCGAACCATCAGGAATTAAAGGAAAAAGTGTTAGCAGAAGCTCACAAAAGCCATTACACTATTCACCCCAGTATTTCCAAGATGTATCAGGATTTAAAGAGAAATTTTTGGTGGCCTGGTATGGGAAGAGATATCACGGATTACGTGAATGCCTGTTTGACTTGCCAACAGGTTAAGATAGAGCATCAGAAACCCGCAAGGCTACTTAAGCCATTGGAGATACCAGAGAGAAAATGGGATCAGATCACTATGGATTTCGTCGTTAGATTACCTAGAACACCAGCAGGATTTGATGCCATTTGGGTGATAGTGGATAGGTTGACCAAGTCTACACACTTTTTGCCTGTTAAGGTGCGTTACTCCATGGAGAAATTAGCCGAAGTATACCTTAGGGAAATTGTGAGATTACATGGAATACCGTCAGGTATAGTATCTGATCGAGACCCTAGGTTTACTTCGAGATTTTGGCAATCCCTACAGCAAGCCTTAGGAACTCAGCTTAAATTTAGCACAGCCTATCATCCTCGGTGACGGCAGTCTGAGAGAACTATTCAAACCCTAGAAGACATGTTGAGGGCTTGTGTGCTTGAACAGAAAGGAAGTTGGGATAAACACCTGCCGTTGATAGAGTTTGCATACAATACTTGATTATCACTCTACCATCGGTATGGCACCGTATGAGGCTTTGTATGGGACGAGTTGTAAGTCACCTTTAAGTTGGGTAGAGATGGGGGAGAGTGCACTGTTGGGACCTGAAATGGTACAAGAAACCACTGATCAGATTAAAATGACGAGGGAAAAGATGAGAGCTGCCCAACAGAGGCAAGAATCTTATGCCAACAAGAGAAGAAGGCCTTTGGAATTTAACGTGGGAGATCACATATTTCTGAGAGTGTCCCCACCACGGTATTGGTAGGCAGATAAGGACTAAGAAACTAAGTCCTAGATTCCTAGGACCATTCCAAATTTTACGAAGAGTCGGTCCCGTTGCCTACCAAATTGCTTTACCTCCCCATTTGTCCAACCTACATGATGTTTTCCACGTCTCCCAACTTCGTAAATATGTCCCAGATCCTGCGCATGTATTAGAGAATCAACCGATAATATTAAAGGAAAATTTGACTTATGAATCTACTCCTGTTCAAATCCTTGACTATAAGACTAAGCGACTTGAGTAAAATAATCCCTCTAGTTAAGGTACTTTGGCAGGATGTGGCGTCGCAAGAGATGACGTGGGAGAAAGAAGGTGAGATGAAGCAAAGATATCCAGAACTATTTACAGGTATGAATTTTGGGGACAAAATTTCTTTTAAGGGGGGGAGAATGTAACAACGGGAAAGATTTGAAAGAGTTTTAAAGGATTTTAAAAGATAAATTTTGATTTTTGAAGCTAATTTTCATTAAACCAAGCCTGGCACGTATTTCAAGGATAATGACTTGACACAAAAGGTCGTTTGAAGTCAGAAACACAATCAAACAGAAAGAAATGCAATCCGGCGATCAGAAACTGACGGAAGGAGTTTCGTGCGTTAATGTCATTGACGGAGGCCAAAAATTTTGCATGGAAATGCGTGCAGACATCTAGAAGGATGCCGACACCCTAAAACATCCCCAGGTGGCCCAGGAAAAGTCAGAATCGTCCCTGGAGGCTTTAAATTATGCGAATTCCCTCCATTTCTCTCATTTCACTCTCTCTCCTCACCATACACTCTCTCTCTTCTCTCTCCTCCTTCCTCCACCGTGAACGGCCGCTCTGACCACCTGGGCCGCCACCAAGGGCACCAACTGACAGCCCTCACTGCCCACAACCTCCACCAACCAACCACGACCACTAACGGCCGCCGGAGCCGCCAGAAAAACACCATTTTTCCCCTCCATCGCGCGAAACTTCTCCAGCTAGAATCGCCGCCATCCATCGCCGTTGACCGTCACTGCCCCCACCACCATGTAGCCTGAGCTGCCAGCTTCCTCCAGTACCTCGGCGCCATCGAAAGGAGGCCGAACGCGCTCAGATCGAGGAAGAATGCCGTCCGCCGTGCGAGAAGCTTCGTGAATGAAAAACGCCGCCCAAACGGCATGAACCGCCGTGCCACCACCATATTCGGACTCCTGGGCTCGCGGGCTTCACCGTGGTGTGATTTTCGAGGCAAACCGCAGCCCTCCGCCGTGCGCCATCGTACGTCGCCGTACACCGTTGTGTGCTGCCGTGCCGGAGCTTCTGGACGTGCATCCCGAGAAATCGAGACCACCGTGACGTAGAATTTCATCATCCGGACACATTGGTAAGGTCTGATTTCCCAAAAAATGATGGCATTTGATTGAAATGATTGCCGAACGTAATTAGGCAACTAATTAACCTAGGTAACTGTGTAACTGAGTTTAGGATTGAAAATTGGATGACGTGACGAGCCTAAATGTTTGATTTTATGTCCAGGAAATTAATCAGGCTCAGAAACAGAGACTGCGTGGAATTTTGAAGTGATTTAGAGCATTCAGAGACCAGGTAGGATAATTTACACTTTTCGAACCCTAGAATTGATTTAGTGAATACCTAAATGATTTAGATGACTTGCATGGATTTGCGTGCTACTTTTGATGGGATAAAATTGCATGCCTGTGTGCTGAAAACCCTAAGTGCATGTTAGACACCTTGTTTATCGATTTTAGATGCCTTTAGGGCGGATTTACTTAGGGTTGGGTACTTGATATGGGACGATCGTTAAGTATCCTTCGTACAGGAAGCTTTTAAACGAAACTATTTTTATCAAATTTAACCTGTACTGAGTTAGGGATTACGCGTTAAACTAGGACGACCCTAAGAAAGGTTTAGGGAGTATAAGGGTGGATAACCTACACGGGGACACGTTGTGATTTAGGTGTAATACCCTAGAACCCTGAGGAATAACCGACCGAGTGCATGTGAGTTTGAATAGACTGTATGAGGATGAGAATTGGCGTATGTGCACATGCTAGAGGACGCCCTAGATGTTAATTCTCACCCGGTCCT